>VMDO01010812.1:30662-70009 GCA_007922755.1 Pedetes capensis
AAAAAAAAAAAAAAAAAAAAAAAAAAAAAAAAAAATGGGCTGGGGGTGCAGTTCAGTGGTCCAGCCCTTGCAAAGCATGCAAGCGCAAGGCCCTGGGTTCAAGCCTGAGTACTGAAAAAATAAATAAATAAATAAATAAAAATTAAGCACCAGAGAGCAATGGAGCCCAAAGTAGCACAAATGGTTAGATTGGAGGCAGTAAAGGCAGAAGGTGCCACGGAGCTCCCCACTAGTGTCTGCAGAGTGATCTCCTCATGCCAGGCTCCCAGAGCCACCCCTTATCCTGTGTCAAGCCCCCTGTGGTCTTTTCAAAGCCCCTGACAAGCAAACCCCAGGCCCAGCCACTTGCCTGTCACACTAATCCCACCAATAGCGGCAGATTAAGATGCCCAAATCTTGCCGGGGGCGGTGGCGCATGCCTGTAATCCCAGCAGCGTGGGAGGCAGAGGCAGGAGGATCGCAAGTTCGAGACCAGAGGCAGTCTGCGTCACTTAGCGAGACCCTGTCTCAAAAAGTAAAAAAAAAAAAAAAAAGGGCTGGGGGCGCAGCTCAGTGGTCCAGCACTCACAGAGCATGCAGGCTCAAGGCCCTGGGTTCAACCCCCAGTACCCCCCAAAAAAAAAAAAAAAAAAAGATGCCCAATCCTGAGACTCTCCCAAGCTCTTCCCCGAGTTCCCAGCCCCCGGGTATCTGTGAAGTCCGGTTCATAACCCACCTGCCTCAGTTCCTGCCCCTCAGGCTTTGTGATCAGAGGACAGAGACTTTCTTCTGAGTCTGGAAGCCCCTGCGCTGTGCCTGCATTGGGAAGACCCTCCACAAACCTTAAATGAATGAATGGGGGGGGGGCAGCTCAAAGCAAGCAGCCATGTGAGAGAGGCTGGGGAGGAAGGACCCAGCCAGTCCATGACCAGCGTTGACTATGAGTTCAGACTGCCATCCGAAGTAGGGAGCCATGGTCCACTGCTGAATGATGGACTTGGAGGAGAAGCCGCTAGGAAGCCGGGGGGCGGGGGGGGGGGGAAATGAATGGCTCATGTTGGCGCCCATGTCAGGGAAACCATTAAACAAGAGGGTGAGCGACCTCGGCAAGGGGCAGGGCCAGTGCCCAGGATCTGAGATTTTCAAGGGTGATTGTGACAGCACGTGGCTTTCAGCTTGCCACACACAGACACTGGAAGTAAAGCTGCCAGCGAGGCAGAATTCTGCTGCAGCATTGGTATGAATGTCCTCATTGCCAGTCCACTCCCCAGCCCAGGGTCCGCTAGTGCCCTGTGGCTGTGCTTCCTGAACAGGTAAAGTAAGGGTGGGAGGAACAAAGAGGTTCTGGACGCCCCCAATACACAGCCTGCAAACCAGCCACCTGGAAAGGCATCCAGGATAGGGGGGGATTAAGCCAAGTTCTGCTGCCCAAGCCACTTAATCAGGAGCCTGCAGAACGCGCTGGAGCACGGCTGCAGCGTCCGCGATGAACGGATAAGCCACGTGAAAACAGAAATAAATTATTCATTCCCCACAAACGAGCAGCCCCGGCGTTCCCACAACAGCCGCCATGCCGCAAATGCCCAAAAGGCGCTGGGAATCCTATTAGTGCCACCGCTCGACCAAGCAGACGGGGGATTCGGCCGTCACCCACGCAGAGCTGTGCAGCAGGCACCGTGACTGAAACTCACATGGCAGAGCGGACAGGGTCCTGGCCCAGCCCGGACCGGAGAGGCAGGGGCTGCTTTTGTGCAGAAGGCGTCGGCTCCAAGGAACTCGGTTCACCCGTGGCCCACGGAGGAGTCGCCCCTGCTGAGAGAGACGCCTGGACCCTGCACTAGCCAGGATGCAGATTAAGGGGCCCGGCCCTACACAGCCGAGGGTCAGCCCAGGACACTGCATTTCCCATAGGCGCCTGGAGCTGAGGCCACCGGCAGGAAGTGCCGAGGCCCTACAGTCACCTTTGGGAGGCACCTGCAGTCTCACACCTCTGTTGGGCCAAGACCTGGGCCTCGGCCTCTCCTGACCCCAGGGGCTCCCCCGGGTGTTGGGAAGATGCCAAGGACATTTGCAAAGTCCTTCCACTCCCTGCGGGCCTTCTAGCGCCTCTCTGTTTTCCCATCTTTTTTTGGGGGGGGCGGGTACTGGAGGTTGAACTCAGGGCCTCGCACTTGCATGCTTTGCAAGTGCTGGACCACTGAGCTGCGCCCCCAGCCCATTTTTTTACTTTTTGAGATAGGGTCTCGCTATGTCACGCAGACTGCCTCTGGTCTCGAACTTGCGATCCTCCTGCCTCTGCCTCCCGAGCAGGAAGTCCACCCTTTCAACAAGAGCACACGCATGGCTCTGGGAGGTGTGGCCAGGGTGCCGCCATTGGCCCGGTCCTGATTGCAGCCCAGGGCTGCACTGGGCCTATATGAGCTGACTACATGCTGCTGGCTCTGAATGCACACTCAAGCTTCGTGAATCTTGTTCATCTTTCTCAAGCCTACGCTCTTATGAATGAATAAGTCTACACTTAAGCCAAAGCACAAAGCCTGCCGTTCACCCTGCTATCTTTCACCCCATCTTTTCAACCTGCCAGAGCACCTGGGATTTTTATAACTTTCTGTTTTACATCCTGTCCATCTGATAAACACGCCACATCTCACAAAGTGCCGGATGAAATTGCTGATGTCGTCAAGGCAAAGCCACCTGGTGCCCATGAAGAGAGGTCCAGCAGCAATGGCCATCCCACTCTCTAAGGCCTTCACGAAGGGCCACTGAGCTGGGAGGCCATCTGACTGCATCTCTGCTCATCCCCTATGGAGGAAAGATCAGCCACTGGCCTGCCGCATTTGACATGCTCACTCTACAGCCAAGAAAGGGAGACAGGTCTGGGCACCCTCAAGCCTAGCCACCCTCCCAGGGCTCATGCCCCCTGCCTGGATCCAAGGATGTTGTTGTTGTTGTTGTTAGGTGCCGTCGAGTTGAGTCCAACTCATAGTGACCCTCATAGGGTTTTCAATGGCTGACTGTTTCGGGATTGCCTTGGGAGTGGGTTGCCACATCCTTCTCCCATATTGCGGTGCTGGGAATTGAACTCAGAACCTCAGAGACTGCAGAGCAGCGCTCTACCAGGGATAGTACGTAGTAAACACCGTCCCTCCAAAGCAACTTCCATAGTCATACCTTGCTCATCCTCACTTTTTTTTTTTTTTTTTTTGCGGTACTGGGGGTTGAACCCAGGGCCTCGTGCCTGCATGCTTTGCAAGTGGTGGACCACTGAGCTGTGCCCCAGCCCTTTTTTTTTTTTTTTTTTTTTTTTTTACTTTTTGAGACAAGGTCTCACTAAGTTAGCGCAGACTAGAGTCTTGAACTTGCGATCCTCCTGCCTCCATCTCCCGAGCCGCTGGGATTACAAGCATGCGCCACCGCGCCCGGCTTCTCAAAACTTTTTTTGAGAAACCAAGTAGTGAGGACATTTCACAAATAGGAAGAAGGAGACATGGGTCTTTGGGAGGCTTCAGGGATACACCTCAAATCTGGTCTTCAGAATCACTTGCAGATCTGGGTGCCACAGACTCCATGATGTCTCTGGCTGAGGGAGGCAGAGTGGTCCCATGGGGAGAACCCCCTAACTCCCCCCTCAGCCCTGATGTCTCTCAGAAGAGTGCAGAGGGCATGAGGGATGGCCTTCCATGGAACACAGGCTGGACTGAATCATGTCCAAGTCCAAACACTTCTCAGGCTTGCCATTAAAAGTGACATTTACATATAACCTTTGCTGACCGAGGAACTGGAAGGATAAGGTACTAAATGGAAAAGGTAGGGCCTGGGACGAATATGTAGCACAATAAATAATTACAACGTACCCCTATGTCTCTCTGTAAATGAATATGGTCTACAGCCGGGCGCGGTGGCGCACGCCTATAATCCCACTGGCTCAGGAGGTGGAGGTGGGAGGATTGCAAGTTCGAGACCAGAGGCAGTCTGCGCAATTTAACAAGACCTTATCTCAAAAAAAAATTTAAAAAATGGGCTGGGGGAGCAGCTCGGTGGTCCAGCACTTGCAAAGCATGTAGGTGCAAGGCCCTGGGTTCAACCCCTGGTACCAGAAAAAAAAAAAATATATATATATATGGTCTGGGGCTGGGATTTAGCTCAGTTGGTAGAGCGCTGCACTGCAGTCTCTGGGGTCCCGAGTTCGATTCCCAGCACCACAAAAATGGGAGAAGGACCTGGCAATCCACTCCCAAGGCAATCCCAAAATAGTCAGCCATTGAAAACCCTATGAGGGTCGCTATGAGTCGGATACCGACTTGACGGCACCTAACAACAACAACAACAACAAATATATGGTCTACAAAGACTAGACCAGGTGCCTGCTGTGGTTATCTCTGAATTACAGGATGACGAATGACAGTTGCTGTTTTCTCTTTTCCACATTTTCTATGATAAGCATTTAACATCGATAACTGTCACAGGTACCCAGTGGACAGCAACGTCACCCTAGCCCCGTGTCCTGTCCCGGATAGCACTGTCATGGACTAATGTTTGTGCCTACGTCCAAATTTGCAAGCTAAGCCCTTCGCCCTAATGCAATGATGTTAGGAGGTGGAGCCTTTGGGATGTAATCAGGTTATAAGGGAAGGGGCTCTGCGATGTCCCACGAAGAGGAAGAGACTGGGCTTCCTGTCCCATGCGAGGACACAGCCAGAAGGCAGCTGTCCACAAAGCAAAAGAGTCCTCATCAGAAACTGACCGTCTTGCCTCTGAGCTGCAACTGCCAGCCATCAGAACCTGGGAAATACACAGCTGCTGTTGAAGCCCCTAGTCTGTGGGGTGTCACTATGGCAGCCACGGAGGCTAAGACAAGCACCCTCCTTTGGGGGGCAGGAGGAAAACCGATGGCCACCATCCACTCTCCCTGCCTCCACACGCCTTGCAAATGCTCAGCCTTCGTGCAGAGGAGTCCTTCGCCTGCCTTCAGAGCAGCCTGTCTGGACCTCCCCAACAGGAAACCACTGCCCTCTCCTGTGTGCCTGGGGGTAGGGGCTGCAGCACATCCACACTGGAAATGCCAGAGAATGCAGACAGCTGAGTCCACCCTCAGCATCCTGCCATGCCACAACTCCCCTCCCAAGCCCTGAATCTAAATAAGTCACCCCAAAGGGCCCAGGTCGTCCAGCCCTCCAACGTCCCAGCTGTCAGGAGGACATGAGCCTGCAGTTACCACCTTGCACAGTTAACACATTCAGCAGGAAGTGAAGGGCCCTGACCCAGCATCTTCTTTTCCCTCCACTGCCCTTCTGCACACTGGCCCCTCTCCTGCCCGTCTCAGCAGCCAGCTGAAGTGTTCACAGATGTCCCCAAGCCTACTTTTCATCTCAGACTAACAGATCCCCAGATTGGAACATGCCCGTGATCACCTTTTTTTTTTTTTTTTTGTGGTACTGGAAGTTGAATCCAGGGCCTCGCGCTTGCATGCTCTGCAAGTGCTGGACCACTGAGCTGCACCCTCAGCCCATTTTTTTACTTTTTGAGACAGGGTCTCGCTAAGTTACACAGACTGCCTCTGGTCTCGAATTTGCCATCCTCCTGCGTCCGCCTCCCGAGCTGCTTGGATTACAGGCATGCGTCACCATGCCCGACTCCGGTGATCACTTTTGTATGTGGTGGCCAATCCGGTGCTCAGCCACGATCTGAAGTTGGGAGAGGTGAGGGGCAGGCCAGCCGGGGCAGGGACTCAGTGAATCTCCCAGGCTCTGGGCCAGCCCTAGAGCTGATGACAGGCCAGGAATACTCCAGAAGCACTATGTACAAGTGGGAGGGAAACTGGGAGGAAGGGGAAGGAGGAAGCCACCAGGAGAGGAGAAACCGAGGTGAGCCTCAGGGGCGGATGGGGTCCTACCAACAGGGGGTGGGGGCACCAGGCGGTCAAGCAGCACATAAAAGGACAGGAGAGGTGCCAGGTGGGCAGGGGTGGCCATGCAGATGCAATACTGGGGCACCAGTGTACAGCCTGCTAACTGTACTGGGGAGCCCACAAAGTTGGCAAGCAAACGGTGTACTAGTTACCTGTCAAATGCCACCCAGACACCATCCCAGGTGAAGCACCCCCAAACATAAAGTGAGGGGACAGTGCGATAAACTGTGTCCTGAAGGCCTGGCAACCCGAGCTCAGTGTGCATTTGTGGTGGCTCAGCATGGCCACCTCCCATCTGCCACCAAAGTGGCCCAGCACAGCTTCTGTGGCTCAAGTCTCATGTTGGCTAACAGAGCTCTCTAGAAGGACTCAGCCCACATAGTGAACAGCAGGGTGTTAGTTAAGTAAATTAGAGCGCATGCCCAGGGATGGGAGACCACCAAGGCCTTCAAAATAGAGTCACAAAGGAAGCTTTCAACAAAGTAGAAATACATAGCTCATACTTGTTATGTTAAACAGGTCAGGCCAGGGGCACGGTGGCGTTCGAACGCCTGTCATCCCAGCGGCTCAGGAGGCGGAGGCAGGAGGATTGCAAGTTCGAGACCAGAGGCAGTCTGCGTAACTTAGCGAGACCCTGTCTCAAAAAGTAAAAAACTGGGCTGGGGGTGCAGCTCAGTGGTCCAGCACTTGCAGAGCATGCAAGCGCGAGGCTCTGGGTTCAACCTCCAGTACCACAAAAAAAAAAAAAAAAAAAAAAAGAAACAGGTCACAATGAGATATTCAAAACATATATAGCTTGGGTATGTTGTTGTGGTTGTGGTTAGGTGCCATAGAGTCGGTATTCGATTCATAGCGACCCTACGTATGACAGGCAAAACACCATTGTCAGTGCTTCTCTGTCATTTATAGGGTTTTCAATGGCAGATTGATTTTTGGAAGTGGGTTGCCGGGTCTGTCTCCCAAGCCTGCAGCACCTTGTGTTCCCAGGCAGTCTCCCACCCAGGCACTAACCAGGCCCAACCCTGCTTAGTTTCCGAGATCTGATGGGATCAGATGCCACAGGGCTATGGCTGCAGGCAGCTTGAGTATGTTGTTGTTGTTGTTAGGTGCCGTCGAGTCGTATCCGACTCATAGCGACCCTCATAGGGTTTTCAATGGCAGTTTGTTTCGGAATCACCTTGGGAGTGGGTTGCCACGTCCTTCTCCCATTTTTGGGTGCTGGTAATCAAACTCAGGACCTCAGAGACTGCAGAGCAGCGCTCTACCAACTGAGCTAAATCCCAGCCCGCTTGAGTATAGTAACCATAAATGAATACGTACACTGTGGAATTGAGGAGCTAAAAGGTCATGTGGTCTGGGACCATCCTTGTCAGGCAAGGAATGGTGCATTTCCTCAATTAGACTGAGCCCACCAGGCCCCTTCCACGTGGATCTCACACTGGCTCTGCCTCAGCCACTCTCTGGGGCAGGGGTGCCATGCTTGGCTCAAATATCACCTTTTTCATTTATTTATTTATTTTTTGGTTATTTATTTTTTGCAGGAGGCCTGAACCCAGGGCCTCCTGCACATTTTGCAAATGCTGTACCACTAAGCTGCACCTCCAGACCTCTTTTAAAATTTTTTATCTTGAGACAGGGTCTTGCTAAGTTATGTAGGCTGTCTCTGGCCTTGAACTTGTGATCCTCCTGCCTCTGCCTCCCAAGTCACAGAGATTACAGGTGTGCACCACCACTCCTGACCCAGATACCACCTTCTTAGTGAGGTCTGCCACACCGACTTACCTAAAGTTGGAACACCCCTCCTCTAACAACCCCCAGCTACCCACTGTCTCGCCTTCTTGCTTCTCATGGAGTTGATCGACTACGTTTATCAAGTTTATCAATTTGTCATCTAATTTACTCATTTGTTCTACTTATTATTAGTCTTCCCCTACTAAATGTGACCTCCAGCTGTAGCCCTGTGGCATCGGATCCCGTCAGATTTCGGGAGCTAAGCAGGGTCAGGCCTGGTTAGGACTTGGATGGGAGACCACCTGGGAACACCAGGTGCTGTAGGCTTGGGAGACAGACCCGGCAACCTGCTCCCAAAAAATAATCAGCCATTGAAAACCTATGAACAGCTGAGAAACACTAACAATACTGTTTCTCCTATTGCATGTAGGGTCGCTATGCATCGGATACTGACTCGTCGGCACCTAACAACAACAACAACTAAATGTGAGCTCTAAGAGGGAAGGGGGTCTGTTATTTTATTTTTCAGGTGTTATACCCAGAACCTAAAACAGTGCCTGGCATACAGTAGGCACTCAATAAATCCCCGTGGAATGGATGAATTAACATATGTAACTTTTATACCAAGGGAACAACAACAGAATATTTAAACGTCTTTTTCTTCATCAAAGTCAGGCACATTTCTCCTTAATGCTAGACATAGTCACTTTCATGTGCTTTGTTGGCATTAAGAAGGAACCTTTTCTTGTGAACTCAGGATTATTAAAGAATAATTTTTATACCATACAATTCATCTTTTCTAGGTATACAGTTCAGTGAATTTTGGCAAATGTACACAGTATCACCAACCTAACAATTTCAGTTCAGGAATGGAATCTTTTAAAATTATGTTAATAAGTGGTTATGGTTAATATGAATATTTATCACCTCTCCAACTACTCTCCTGAATTATTTTATTAATTGCTAGTTTTCCAATTGATTCTTTTGTTTTTTTTTTACAGGTACAAAAGAGGGCAGAATGGGAGCCGGCAGTGGTGGAGCACCTCCTATGCATTTTTGGGTAAAGCGCTTCCTATAGGATGTGTCTGTTTTATTGACTACGCAAAGGCATCTGACTGTGTGGATCATACCAAATTATGGATAACACTTCAAAAAATGGAAATACCAGAGCACCTAACTGTACTTTGAGGAATCTATACATGAACCAGGAGGCAGTTGTTCAAATAGAACAAGGAAACACTGCCTGGTTTAAAGTTGAGAAAGGTGTGCGTCAGGGCTATATACTTTCACCATATCTCTTCCATTTACATGCTGAGCAAATAATCTGAGAAGCTGGGCTTTATGAGGAAGAATGTGGCATCAGGATTGGAGGAAGACTCATTAACAACCTGCATTATACAGATGACACCACTCTGCTTGCTGAAAGTGAAGAGGATTTAAAACCTTTAGTGATGTGACTAAACATCAACAAACAAAAATCCTTACAACTGGGTCAGTATGCAACTTCACAATAAATGGAGAAAAGATTGAGGTTGTCCACGATTTTGCTTTACTTGTTTCTATAATCAACAGCCAAGGAAACAGAAGTCAAGAAATCAAAAGACGCATTGCTTTGGGAAAAGCTGTGGCAAAAGATTTCTTTAGAATATTGAAAAGTAAAGATATCACATCGAAGATAAAGGTGTGCCTGACTCATGCCATGGTATTTTCAGTCGCATCATATGGTTGTGAAAGTTGGGCATTGAACAAAAGAAATAGAAGAAGAATTGATGCTTTTGAATTATGGTGCTGGAGACAATTACCATGGACTGCCAAAAGAGCCAACAGATCTGTCCCAGAAGTGCAACCAGAGTGCTCCTTGGAAGCAAGGATGGCTAGACTGCATCTTACACATTTTGGACATGTAGTCAGGAGAGACCAATCCCTGGAGAAGGACATCATGTGTGGAAGAGTTGCAGGTCAATGAAAAAAAAAGGAAAACCCTCCACCAGATGGATTGACACACTGTCTGCAACAATGGGCTTAAATATAAACAAGATCATGTGTCTGGCATAGAATCGGGGAGTGTTTTGTTCCACTGTACCTAGGGTCTCTACGAGTCAGACTCGACTTAACAGCACCTAATAACAACAACAACAGGCTGTGTGTGGTTCATTTTCTCCTCTGACTCTCAGAGGGGGGTACTGTCCCCACCTGGGTCTATAACTTGCCCAAGATAAGGCAGCTGCTAAGGGGAAGATCTGGGACTTACATTCGGGTCAAGTCTGGCTTCTAACTCACACCACAAGTCATATGATGTGTCCTTGGCTTCTCTGACTGACTGCTTTGCACCAGTGTCCTAAAGGGCCTGAGGAGGGGGAAGGAAAAGCTCTGGCAAAAGATCTCTTTAGAGTATTGAAAAGTAGAGATGTCACATTGAAGATGAAGGTACGCCTGACTCATGCCATGGTATTTTCAGTCGAATCATATGGTTGCGAAAGCTGGACATTGAACAAGGGAGACAGAACACGCTTTGCCTGCCTGGCGGTTCTGATCCACAGACAACTGCCCCTCCACAGCCCCAGCCTGAGACAAGCCCCTGAACTCCCACCAACCAACTCCCAGCCCCAGGAAGGACTGCAGTGTCCAGGTTGGAGAAAGCCCTTGCCACTTTGTCCTGCCTGGGGAAGTCTAGGGAAGAACGCGATGTCACTGGGTGAAAAATTGCAGATGTCGCTAGGTGAAAAACCGCAGGTTTCCAGCAGAAGATAAGGAAAGACACCGCTTGGTCTGTAGGAAGAAGCATCCGCACAGGAGCATCTTTGGGCAAGGCAGACTACAGGCTACCTCTTAGGCTGGGATGATGGACAGAAACTCTTCTCCCCTCCCCACCTCCTCCCTCATGTGATTTTCCAGTACTGCTTCTCCCAAGGCAGCGAACAAGGGAGGGGTCTGAGTCTTCTCTAGACCTAGCACCTCGCAGTGACCACGCACTGTGCCAAGCCGTGGAATTCTCCCATCACACCGCCACCTGCAGCTTCGCTCTGCTCCTCCTCTGGTCCCCTCAGCCTCGTAAGGCCCTGGTCTGTGTGGTAAAGAAGGCCCAGAGCCCCTGCCCCGTGGAGCTTTGACTCTGGTGGAAGAGATGGACAAGCAGTAACAACAAACAAACGAGATAATTATACAGCCATACGCCACCAGGCCAAATGTCCGCCCTGCACCTCTCCCTAAACCCACCCTGCTCCTGCCTCTACCCAGTGCCCAGGCCCCTCCAAGAAGCCTTCTCAGAACCACACAGTTCAACTATCCTCTTCCTTCCCGCAAAACCCTGGCCTGCTCCAGTGTCACCCAAACTACAGCTGTGTCTGTCTTCCTCACGGGTCCAGAGGGCAAAGTCTGGTCGTGCCCGCCGCAGCCTAGCCCAGGGCTCTGCGGACAAGAGGGCGCTGGCTGCCGCCACATCTGCCCCCGCTGGACTGTGCTCCCTGCGGGGGGCTCCACCTGCATCCTGGCCGCGTGGAGAGCTGTCTGTCCCCACGCAGCCTCGCCGTGTGCCCACCAATACCGCAACAGCGGCCAACACGCGCACCGACGGGGCACTGGCAACCTTAGTGGCTGCGTCGGGAGGTGACTTTTTTTTTCCTCTGCCCTGTATTTTTGCCAACTTTCTGATCTGCTGTTTCATAACTCCTATAATTAAAATAAGTGTTTTACGCTGCCCGTTTTCCCTGGGGCGCTGGCACACTGCCCCCCTGACCCGAGGACTCACCCGGGCTCCGGGGAGGATCTGGAACACTCCAGGAAGGAAGGAGCTGGCAGCTTGCAGAGTCCAGTGGAGGAGCAGAAGGCGAGGGGTTGCCCTGGGGAACTGACTGGCCAGTCCAGCCAGGCTGCTTTGCGCTCCAGGGACTCAGGACTGAGCTCTTAGCCAAGTGGGATTTTCCTAAAGGCCAAGGGGAAAAACGGACCGTATGGCGGGTGTTTGGTGCATGCCCATAATTCCAGCACTCAAGAGGCTGAGGCGAGAGGATCACAAGTTCAAGGGCAGGTGGGGCTACATAGCGAGTTCCAGGCCAGCCTGGGATTCATAGCAAGACCCTGTCTGGAAACATTAAAAAAACAAACAAACAACAAAACCCCAGACCTTGTGGCCAGTACGCACAATAGTGTCAGCCCTCTAGGGGCCTTGGGGAAGGGAGGGTCTGGAGCAGATATTCCCCAGGGCCCTGTTGTTGTTGTTGTTGTTAGCTGCCGTCCAGTCATGTCGGACTCATAGCAACCCTCACAGGGTTTTCAATGGCTGATTGTTTCGGGATTACCTCGGGAGTGGGTTGCCACATCCTTCTCCCGTTTTTTGTGGTGCTAGGAATCGAACTCAGGACCTCAGAGACTGCAGAGTGGCGTTCTACCAACTGAGCTAAATCCCAGCCCCACCCCCAGGGCCGTACGGTACCAAAATGGGTAAAATCCTGTGGACAGAGAGGGCTCAAGTATGGGCCTGGGCTTCCCAATGCACGGGGATGGCACAGACGCCTGGGGGTGGCTCCAGCAGGGCCCCTGGGGAGGCCTGTCTGTCCCCGAAGGCCAAGGACGGGCCGTGAGGGCTGAGGGCCCCCGGCGTCCCCGAGAACAAAGGCTCCCTCTGTCCTTGGCTGGAACACTGAAACGTGAAAAACTGACTCCTGGGGGTTTTGTGTCCAATGTCATGGACACCGAGGGCCGCTCAGTGCCCATCTCCGGTTTCTAAGACATTCCTGTCCCTCGTCCCTCTCGATCCCTTTAAATTTTAATTTTTCTATTATCAAGTCAGATGATGAGGACGCGGCAGGCCCTCCCCCTCTCATGCCTTATTCATGGAGAGGCAGCACAGTCACGGATGGCCCTCTGGGCTCCAGCCCCCACGCTGCCCCTTCCTCCCCTCCACCCCTCATCCCCGGCAGGGATCTGGGCCCGCCTGCTGTATCAGGTATCAGACTTTGTTCCTGCCAACTTCCCGGCCTCCCTGCCATGGCTCAGACACCCAGCTCATCCTCCTACTGCTCCAGGGATCTCCCAGGCCTCATCTGTCTGGCCGCTCTGTCACTCAGAGCCTCATTTTTTTTTTTTTTTTTTTTTTTTTTTTGCAGTACTGGGGGCTGAACCCAGGGCCTCACACCTGCATGCTCTGCGAGGGCTGGACCACTGAGCTGTGTGCCCAGCCCATTTTTTATTTTTTTTTTAACTTTTTGAGACAGGGTCTCGCTAAGTTCCACAGACTGCCTCTGGTCTGGAACTTGTCATCCTCCCGCCTCCACCTCCCAAGCTGCTGGGATTACAGGCGTGCATCACCACGCCTGGCACTCAGGGCCTCTTGATGCTGCACCTGTTCAGAGGTCAGGCCAGCGGGTGAGGGCCAGCAGGGGACATATCCCTGCAGGGCCAACCTGCTCCCTGTGGGGGGATCCAACGTGATGGAGTCAGGAGAGGGTACTTTCCCTAGAGCTGGCCCTGGCCACCAGGCCAGGGGGCTGTGACACCTGGCTCCTTAGACACCCACAGGCTCCCGGTTCCGTCCTGTGTCTGCAGGTGACAGGATCCAAGGGCCAGCATGGGGTGCTCAGGCCATGGCTGACAGTGGAGGGGGCGACAGGACCTGTGCCACCCTCCAGGTAGGGGGTGAGGAAGATGGCTGGGTGTGGGGGACTTGGGCAGGGCAAGGCCCCTGCTGCTGTGGCCTGTCTTGGAGACACTGTGTGTCCCACCACCCACCTATCTGCCTCCCCATCCAGGGAGATCTCAGGTGGTCAAGCATTACCCAGCACTATTCACCATACTGGACACAGCAACTGGGATGAGATGCATGGAGTATGTGCTCAACAATCATCAGTGGGCTTGGGTGTACCTCTCTTATGCGCCTCTCAGAGATTTCTCCTCCCCAACCTCAGTCTGCCTGGGCCAAGGCACCGAACAGCTTCCCTGATGTAGCTCAGGTCACAGGAATGTGATTTTTCTGATCTGTAGCCCCAACTGAAGAATGATGGGACAAAGACAAAGCAAAACTAAAATCAGACCTCCTGGTGAAAGACTAAACTGATACATACTCAAGTGTACAACTGGTGTTAGGCAACATGCTTCGCAGGCTTCTAAGTAAGCCCAGGCAGCCATCGCAAATGTTCCTTCTTGTTCAAAATCATCAGCACAGCCAGGCATGGTGGCACATGCCTGTCATCCCAGCAACTCGGGAGGCTGAGGCAGGAGGACCATGAGATGGAGGCCAGGGGCAGCCTGAGCAACTTAGTGAGACTCTGACTCAAGATAAAATATAACAAAGGGGCTGAGGTGCAGCTTGGCGGTGGAGCACTTGCCCAGCATGGGCAAAGCCCTGGGTTCAAGCCAAGGACTGGAAAAAGCAATAAAAATAAAGCACAGAGGAAGAGGACCTGAAACAGCCTCCTGAGCACGAGAGAAAGGTACAAGGGGCCTGCAGACTTGGAAGAGGCAGATGTGAGTCTTCTGAACAGTCACAGAACTGAACCCAGACCAGGAGCCCATCCAGCAACAGAGAAATCTCGCAGAGAAAGCCTGGCCCTGCAGGGCCCATACCCTGCCCTATGCTCCCTGCATTGCCCTCTGACATATGAGCCCCGTGTGGGACGCACCCCACTGGCGCTCATGTCTGCCCAAGTGGGCCCTCTAGGAGAGGAAGAGGAGACCAGGGGGGAAGCAGACACAGGTCTGAAGAGAAAAGGCGCAAGAAGCAGCCCAAGGGCGGGGGCTGCTGTGTTACCCAGCCTGGTGGGGCAAAAACGTGGCATCTCAGGAGTGGTGGCGCATGCCTGTAGTCCCAGTGGCTCAGGAGGCAGAGAGGCAGGAGGATCACAAGTTCGAGGCCAGAGGCAGTCTGCGTAACTTAGCGAGACCCTGTCTCAAAAAGTGAAAAACTGGGCTAGGGGTGCAGCTCAGTGGTCCAGCACTTGCAAAGCGTGCAGGTGTGAGGCCCAGGGTTCAATCCCCAGTACCGAAAAAAAACCAAAAAAAACCAACCATGGCATCTCCCAGTCACACACTCTGCCCAGTGGCCTCTCGCTGCAGCATGACACCCAGCTCTTCAGGACCATTGGGCCAGGCAGGGAGAACCCTGGGACTGCCTCTCTGTGCAGGCTGTCTCCCCCAGAGAGCCAAATGCGAGGCCTGGGGCCTCAGAGCCCAGGTTGCACCACACGCAGAGGACACAGAGAACACAGAATGACAAGGTGACCGCTTTACTAAAAGCTCTTCTCAGGAGAAACATAAAACAGGCCAAGGACTCGGGGCAGCTGGGGACTCCACCTGGATGGCCCACTTGGCTCCGGGGCTACGGCACTTCCAGGGAACTGACGCACGTTCAGACTGGCTTCCCCTCCAACCCCACGGCCAGCCAGACCCACAACAACCCGGGCACAAACCGTAGGGCCACAGCAGCCACAGGCTCCTCAGCCCCCTTGCCGTTCCTACGGCTTTGCTTCCACCACGACAGGGCCCTGGGGGACACCCCTGCCTGCCCACCAGTAGCCTCCTTCACTGCCTGCCAGCTCCCAACTGGGCCCTGCAGCCTGTGGTGCCAGCCCTACCTTGGCTCTCAGAAGCCAAGGCCCAGCACCAGGACGAGTCCAATTCTGTGGTAACCTAAGATGGCCCTTCCCCTTACAGATGAGGAATCTGGGATGAGGGACGAAAGCCACCCAGAAGATAGTGGTGAAGTTAGAATTGTTTATTTTTTTATTTTTATTTTTTTTTTGCAGTACTGGGGGTTGAACCCAGGACCTCGCACCTGCATGCTGTGCAAGTGCTGGACCACTGAGCGGCACCCTCAGCCCATTTTTTTTACTTTATTTGAGACAGGGTCTCACTAAGTTACGCAGACTGCCTCTGGTCTCAAACTTGCAATCCTCCTGCCTCCGCCTCCCGAGCTGCTGGGATTACAGGCATGCGCCACTGCACCCAGCATAAAGTTAGAATTTGAACCCAAGCCCTCCCGTGGCATGATTGCTGCCTGGTGGCCCTGGGATCAGGGTGCCACTTGAGAAAGGAATGCATCCTGGGAGTCTTCAACAGCGCAATGGTGCAATGCACCTTTTCAAGCACCCTGGAATCACAGGCCATGGGCAGGCTCCTAAGCCCTGCAAAAGGCTTTGCTTGTGATCGCCTCATTCCCAGAGAACTTTCCTAAGTGTCTAGGGATCCCAGGGTAGCCTCGCCCAAGGGCTAGCTCGGAGGCACCCCTTGGACCCCACATGCTGGGCCTTGCAATGAGTGCCAGACAAAATGCCGCTCACCCCATAGCACCACCTTCTGTGCTCCCTGGCACCTCTTTCTACAGAGCCCAGCTAAGAACTCCTCGGCGAGGCACAGGCCTGCACATGAGGATTTAGGGCTCTTACAGAAGGGGACGAAGTCACCAAACAAGCCAGTGTCAAGCCAGGCTGGACAGCCTACTCCAAAGTCTCCCCCTGCTGCCTTCCCCACGTGCACACTTAGGTACACACAGGCACAGGTGGGTGACCGTAGGCTGCTTCTCTGTCCTCACCCCCACCACAGCGATGCTCCTCTTTTTCCAGGACTGATGGGAATCAGATTGGAAGAAGGTAAAGCCAGAGGGACTTGGGGATGGAGGAGTCCCTGCTGAATTTAGGAACGGAAGCAAAAAGGGGTCTTGGGCTTCAGTAACTCTGCGGGACTCTACCTGTGACCTCTGTGTGGGCAGAACGCCAAGCTCCACGTGAGTGCCCCACCCCCGGGGCCTAACCCAGTACATTGCTGAAGATAAGTGGACCAGGTAGGCGTCTGCGTGCTGAGATAAGGCTATATATAGAAGGGGAAAGTTGTTCTTTCCAGGATGGCAAGAAACACATTAAGGAGTGCGGAGGTTTCAAGGACACACTGGGGGTGGCCTAACGAGGCCACAGCCTTTCCTCTTTTGAAATTAGAAGTTGAGCTTCTCAAGGAATAACTGGTTCTGTTCTGGTTGACGCTACAACTCCTTTTAGCTCACTTTCAGCTTCCATAGTGGATCCAAGGGCTGGGATTTAGCTCAGTTGGTAGAGCGCTGCGCTGCAGTCTCTGAGGTCCGGAGTTCAATTCCCAGCACCGCAAAAAGGGGAGAAGGGCCTGGCAATCCACTCCCAAGGCAATCCCAAAACAGTCTGCCATTGAAAACCCTAGGAGGGTCGCTATGATTGAAAACCCTATGAGGGTCGCCATGAGTCGGATACCGACTCGACGGCACCGAACAACAACAAGAAGTGGATCCAAACACAGCACACTTTATTATTATTTGGTTAAGCGTAACTAGCAAGTTTCTGAAAGATGACGTTGGCTAGCGTCACAACCACTTCCTCCAGGAAGGCCTCAGGGAGCCCTCCCTGTTTTCCCATGACACCTGCTTCACCACCAAGCCCTGTCAGACCCAGCCCAAGAACACACCTCCCTCTGAGAGCCCCTGAGAGGGAGCAGTGGCGTTTTACTGCACGTAAACTTGCTCCCCGCCTGGGGCAGGCCCCTATGAACACCTGTGCAGTAGGCCTGGGCTGTGAGGCAACCAGTCAGTCAGGGCCCCGGCTCAGCAGGACCAAATGTGGTCCCTCACCTCACCTCAACCTCCCTGTCCCACAATTGCTCAGGGTTCCAAAGGCCAATGTCTGTGCCTAGAAAGCCTCCTGAGACGTCCATAGATTGTGCAGAGACGGTAAGTTTAGGGAAAATCATATTTCCTCAATGGGACCCCGCCAGAGGTGTGGTTCCCAAGGTCAACAACCCCTAGAAGGCAAGATGGGGTGCAGAAATTGAACCAAAAGTGTCAACATGACTTCACCAGGCAGAATCAAATGGTTTGCTTTCCTCCAGCATCACAGACCTATAGGGAGCCTCTGGCTGCTACTGCCACCACCGCAATGGCACTTGTAGCCTGGGTGGGTTGGTGGTGTGACGGGCACAGGCAGGGGGCTGGCGGGCACGGTGGAAGCCATGGCGGTCTGAGCGCAGCCTGGAGCCGCTGAGCCCTTGGGCTTTCCCAATGCTGGGAAAAGCCGCTGGCTGCTGCCAGCTCTCGAGCTGCGCTTTTGGGAAAATCAAGTCATTACTGCATTCTCCAGCTGTCTCGCGCTCCCTGCCTGGGCTGGCTGTTGGCTGAGAAAGCGAAGCCGGTTGTGGCAATGCCTTCCAGCAGATATAATCAAATAATCTATTCCTGGATTCCGCAAGTGCTGAAATGTTGGTAATTCAATTCCTGAAATGTCATTCCGGAGCTGCGGGCGCAGGCTGCGAAGCAGCTCGGTAAACATCCTCACCTGTCTGGGCCCACAGGCTCCCATCAGCCTTGAACCTGAGCCAGCGCGGTTGCGGAGGCTGGCTCCCACCAGATGGCTGCAGCAGGCAGGGCCCACGGAAGCTGCGGCCCAGGAGGGCGCTGAGGAGGGGGGCGGATGAACACCGATCGCACCTCTAGAGGCAGCTGCCTGCGAAGGTGGCCAAGTTGCACGGAGCTCGGGAAGGGAACGCAGCATGTCTACGGGGCTCAGGGGTGCCCAAGGAGGCTACAGACGGGCATCAAAGCTTTGCTTACTGCTCATTAAAAGTCAGGCCATTGCTAGACACTGGGGACACACAAAGGTGGGACCACCTGCCCTCGGGGAGCCAAGTCGAGTGTACTCAAATCACACATGTGAGCACACACACGTGTGCATGCAGGCACGCAGTCCCTAGTCAGGGAGAGAAGGATCACGGAAGAAACAAAGCCTGCATGCCACTGGGGCCAGGGGAGGAAGGGTTCCCAGCAAGTGACAGGCAGCAGGCAGCAGGGCTGCTCCTCACAGACGCTTCAGGGGCCCCTCTCCCCCAGCACGGGGCTCACGGTGCCAGCAGCTCCCAGGTTTCCTGTGGGAGCACAGTCAGGGGACTGTGATACGGCACAAGGCTTTTCTGGTGCTTGTGACCATTTTTTGCCAAGAAGCCCAAAGTTTACACCCAAACCAACAGGTGTGATGATGGTAATTGTCACTATTATTATTTTTCCTTTGCAGGTTACTTTCTGATATTGATGAATTTTCTACAATAAGGATATTTAAAGTTTAGGGGGAAAAAAAGGTTAGTTTAAAAAATGTCAACAACCCTCCCCAACACCCCACTCCCATCTGCTCACCATCTGCATATGAAATAGCTAACTATCTGAAGTATCCACAGGCACGTTCAGAGACAGCTGGCCTCAGGTGGCAATAACCTAGGCAACCAATCGAACCATCCTGCAAAAGATATGTGGTTTCCCCACTGGGTCTTTTTTTGTGTGTGTGGTACTGGGGGTTGAACCCTGGGCCTTGCGCTTGCATGCTCTGCAAGGGCTGGACCACTGAGCTGTACCCTCAGCCCTTTTTTTTTTTTTTTTTTACTTTTTTACATTTTGAGACAGGGTCTCACTAAGTTACACAGACTGCCTCTGTCTTGAACTTGCGATCCTCTTGCCTCCACCTCCTTTGCCTCTGGGATTACAGGTGTGTGCTACTGCGCCCGGCTCCCCAGTAGGTCTTGTGGTCACATCCTGGTTCTTCACGGGGTCCTTCTGTCAGGTCACCTTCACAGTCTCAGTCACTGTGTGGCTCTCAGGCCCCCTCCTGGCCCCACCAAATGTTCTTGTCATTCCCCACTGAGGGACTGACTGGCTCCCCAGCTGCTGGTCACTCCCACCCCAGGAAAACCCTGAGCCCACACAGATAAACTCGGGGCTGCCCTGGCCTAATGCCTCCGGATCAGGTGGCCCAGCCGTGAGTGTTTTCTCCTGGGCCTGTGGCTGCAGGCTCAGAAATAGGCAGCAGAAAGTCCCATCAAGCTTGGCCTGGTGGAGAAGAAGGGAGGGGAAGCCAGGGCAGCGTGGGGGCACAGAAGGTCCTAGGCTACTCCAAAGGGTTCTAGAGACAAAGCTGAGCCGCTGAGAGGCAGGGGATGGTGGCTTGGGCACGTCCTGGGCTGGGAAGGGGAAGAATGGGGTGGTGAAGGGACAGCTCAGATGTAGGGGTCCTCATGGCACCAGGAAGATGGGCCACTGGAACAGCTGTCAGTAACCCCGGTCTTAGAGATCCAGTCCTCTATCCAAAGCAAATTCTGAGAGTTTGCTCCTTCTAGGACCCCAGCAGTGAGTGCCTCTGTCACATGTGTCCTTCCACCCCAATTGACAAGCAAGTGTGGCCTGAGCTCGATGGGAGGCGCACGGAGCACGGAAAGTGTCCAGCAAGTGAGAGCACGCAGAAAAAGGCAGCAGCTCATTCACAAAGCAAGCACAAAAAGGCCAAGTGTGGGGAGCTAAGTGTAGAAGGCTGGCAGCCGCCACTGGGGTGCGCGTCAGCTGCTCCTACAACTGAGGCTTAGAGGCTGCTGAAAAATAAGGGGCAGGCACGGCGGCTGGGCAGGAACATCACAGTGCGTGAGGAACCAGGAGGACAACGCCAACGAGAATGTGCCACCCATGGGGAAGATCCTCCTGCCCCCCGGGGCCTTCATCCAGCTCCACCTCGGTCACCCACGCAGACTCTCAGCCGTCTGTTCACACGGCAGACACCCCGTCCATCCCCGGTGCACTGGTTTCCAGGAATACACACAGCGAGGGGCTCAGCCTCCTGCCAGCCCTACAGGGCAGGTGACTGCGGGGGCCTGCTGAGGTGACCGGAGCACCGTGGCCCAGAGGAACCGATAGGGCTGGGGGACCCAGACCCCTGGAGGCCTAGCGGTCTTCTCCTGGACCAGGGTGGATGACCAAGTTCTGAAACTCAGGACGGTGGGGCAGGCGCACAGGGGTGGAGGCAAACAAATTGCTGCCACAGCACCTGGCACTCACGGTCACCTTCAGGCTGGTGGTCAGCGGGATGAGGACGTCCACATCAGGTGGCACTTGGGTGACATCACAGAGACAAAGGGGTAGTGGGGAGATGGAGGTCCCCCTGAAAGAGGAAGAAAGGGCATGGCAAGAGGAGGGGGGCATTTAGGTAAGGTGAAAGTCAGGGAGGGGAGCTTTCCAGGGAAGGAGAAGCAGAAAGCAGGAGGCCCCCCCAACATGAGGGGGAAGCACCGCCCCAGGACTTAGCTGCCTGGCCTCTTGCAGCGCCCACTTGCCCCACAAACCTCTGACCCCATGGCCACTGCGCTCCTTGCCACTTGCCCACACCAGCCCCTCCCCTCCTAGTACCCAAGGAGGGGTGGAGGCTGCTCAGCACCCTGGGCCACCCCTTTCTGCTCAGGCAGGCTCCAGGCTCAGCTCAGCTCCCACACCAGACCCCAAGCAGGACACACATTCTGGGGCTCCATGGCCCCCTTGCCTTGGGAGCCAGGAGCCTGGGCACCCTGCAAGGCAGGAGGCCACCACCCCAGAGTCACCACAGGCTCTTCCCAAATGGAGGACTTGAGGCCCTAGCACAGGCTTGGCCCCACTCATGGCCCACCCTTCCTTCAGGCACCCCACTCTGTGGCCCTGCAGGGCCACTCCATGCCCCAGGCACCTGCCCTGCCCCACATGTCACCAGCCCAAAGGCACCACTCACTGAGCCTGCGTGGCAAATCAGGCTGGAGACACCAACAGCCTCCTGCATTTTTGTTGTTGTTGTTAGGTGCCGTCGAGTCGTGTCCGACTCATAGCAACCCTCAAAGGGTTTTCAATGGCTGATTGTTTCGGGATTGCTTTGGGAGTAGATTGCCACGTCCTTCTCCCATTTTTGCAGTGCTGGGAATTGAGCCCGGGACCTCAGAGGCTGCAGAGCAGTGCTTTACCAACTGAGCTAAATCCCAGCCCTCCTGCATTCTAGGTGACCTCAAATCATAAAGGTGACAGCCTCGCTTAACAGACAAGAGGACCAAGACTCAGAGGTGGGAAATAACGCACTGGGTCACAGCCAGGAGGGGCAGACTCGACATCCAAACAAGTCCTGGCTGCACAGGCCTCCCCGCAGCGGCTGACCTCAGCGCTGACCACGGGCTGTTTCAATGCAGATTCTCAGCCCCACCTTAGAGACCCCACTTAATAGGCCTGGGAGGACCCAGGACTCTGAACACCGCCCGCCAGCTCCCCAGGTAGTTCTGACCCCACATTTCAGACACAGCAAGATCATCACCGCCTTCCTCGCTGGGAAGCCACAGTGAGGGGCTGCAGGGGGGAGTGTGGGGGGCACAGGCTGAGAGGTGCCTTCCAGAAGCTCTTACAATAGCAGTGAAGCCCCAAGTCACCAGGGCAGAGGGAGGGGTGCTGAAGGGTAACCTCCACTTGCCACTCTGAAGAAACACTTTCCTGGTCGTGGTGTCATGGGAGCTCAGGAGAAGGGCGCCCGGAGTTTCCTCCGCCACTGCTGGGCCATCTTCTGCACTTGTGAAAATAAAAGTCCCCCCCAACTCACAGCACACTTCAGAAACGGTATGGGTTAGAATGAAGATGGTTTTCAAATTGTCAGAGGCACCCGAGCACTGTGTGACTCTGGAAAAACCGCTTTCCCTCCCTGGGCCTTGTCTGCTCAGGAATCAACTGCGCTCCTCCTCTCTAATACAGAGGCAGTGGGCTAAGGCCGTAGCTCAAACCATCCTGTCGGCGCCTCTATCAGACATGGGACAGAGCCCTCTCGAGAGCGTGGGCTGGGGCAGGGACCACGCAAGGCCCTCTGCACACAAGCTGCCACCTGGCACAGCCGCAGAGCCTGCCCTCCCTTCTCTCTGGAAGCAGCAGCAACAGGATCTGGCACCTGCAGATAAGCGCCCCAGGACCCATAGGTGCCCCGCAGGCTGGCAGGCGGCAGAAGCGCAGCGCACAGCACTAGGAAGGCTCCTCCCCTCGCGGCTCACCTTTCCCAAAGGAATGAACACTTAGGAAGTCAGGGGCAAGGCAGAACGCTTCCTTCCCTGTTCTCTCTGCATTTGAAGCCTGGCCCTTCGTCCACCCCAGGGTGTGTCCACAGCAGTAGGACACTGATGAATTTGGGGCCCGGCTTCCTGGGGAGCCAGGACTCCGAGGCATTTGTGGCTGTCTCTGTTGTCCCACTTCCCCATCGATGGCCCGGAGCCCCTGCTGCACACCTGCCACCCTCCTTCCCCACACCCCTACCCTCACCTCATGTCCCCAGGCCCAACGGGGCTCACCAGACATCGGGGCATCATCCAGGTCCTTTCCCAGCCTCCTTCCCTTCCAGTAACTTGAAGGCAGTCAGGGTAACTGGTTGAAATCCCAGAGCCAGAGCAAAATACGACGCATCTGTGTATCTTCCCAAAGTGAAAACCAGCTGTTCGTGATGTTGGATCCACCTGTCCCGCACCCAGTCCTGTGCCACCCCCAACCCAGCTCTTCCCATGAGCCCAGCCCCCTCAGCGGATGGGCATGGATGACTGTGCTGTGCTATTGCACGATGCACCTGGGGTGGGGGGGCAAACAGCCGGTCCTGAGCGGCAGCACAGACCCCAGGGGATGGGCTGGGTGAGCACCATGATGGCAGGCCACATGTGTCGACGGCGAGCCCACGTAGCCCCCCAACACACGGCACATCCGGGCACCCCGCTGGTATCTCTGACCAAATTCTGCCAGTGGGTAAGCAAAAGGGCACTTTAAGAAGTCTAGGTAAAAAAGAGAGTTGCATAATAGACTGAGTTATCACTCTGGATGCCACCAATATGTATAATTTAAACATATACATAAGTATAGGGCTGGGATTTAGCTCAGTTGGTAGAGCGCTGCGCTACAGTCTCTGAGGTCCCGAGTTCAATTCCCAGCACCGCAAAAATGGGAGAAGGACCTGGCAATCCACTCCCAAGGCAATCCCGAAACAGTCAGCCATTGAAAACCCTATGAGGGTCGCTATGAGTTGGATACCGACTCAACGGCACCTAGCAACAACAACAACAACATACATAAGTATATCTTTCATTCGCAATGTCCAGAAACTATGGATGTGATCAGCTAGTTCTCTAGGTTCTTCAATGTTCCTTTAAACTGTCCTTCTGAGGATTTGTTGTCGTTGTTGTTGGGTGCCGTCGAGTCGGTATCCGACTCATAGCCACCCTCATAGGGTTTTCAATGACTGACTGTTTCGGGATTGCCTGGGAGTGGATTGCCAGGTCCTTCTCTCATTTTTGCAATGCTGGGAATTGAACTCGGGACCTCAGAGACTGCAGTGCAGCCCTCTACCAACTGAGCTAAATCCCAGCCCTCTGAGGATTTAGATAGGTTTAATTTTTACTGGAACTGTTGTTAGGTGCCTTTGAATCATGTCTGACTCATAGCGACCCTCATAGGGTTTTCAATGGCTGATTGTTTCGGGATTGCCTTGGGAGTGGATTGCCATGTACTTCTCCCATTTTTTGCAGTGCTGGTAATTGAACCCGGGACCTCAGAGGCTGCAAAGCAGCACTCTACCAACTGAGCTAAATCCCAGCCTGCAGCACCTGCTGTTCCCAGGAGGTCTCCCATCCAAGTACTAACCAGGTCCAACTTTGCTTAGCTTCCCAGATCTGACGGGATTGGAGACCACAGTGGTATGGCTGCAGGCCTTACTGGAATTAGGTTAATAAAACTGTTCCTCCTTAGGAAAAAAAAAAAAAAAAAGAAGAAGTCCAAAGGTGCTGGGTGTGGTGGTGCACACCTGTAATCCTAGCACTTGGGTGGCTTAGGCAGGAGGATTGATGAGAATTCGAGGCCAGCCTGGGCTACACATGGAGACCTTGTCTCAACTCCCGCCACCTTCCACACCACCCCCCTGCCAAAACAAAAACAAAAAGTCCAAAGGATGTAGAAAAAAAGGAGGAGAAGGGAGCCGGAAGCACCTAAAGGCCCTTTCCTTTAGCAACAAAGATCTCCTTCCAACTTCCCAGCCCCTGCTTCAGAACTGCTTCCATGTTAGGAAGCACCAGGCAAAAGAGGAGAGAGGAACCAGGCCCCCAGAGTGGGCCAAGTCCTGCCAGGCCCCTCCAGAGAGCCCTGAGATTCTGCACCCCCACACCTGGCCACCTGCCATGTCCACCAAGCAGCCACAACCTCAGTCTCCAGGAATTTCTGAAGACTGAGAAAATACTTCTCAGTGGGTTTCTGGACCGACCTCGTTTCCCTCCTCATACTCCACTGAAAAACAGGGCTGCCTCGACACCTGGATGTTGCTGTGCATCCGTCCTCTGCTTATTAAAATAGGACCAGATGCCTGAGGTTTTTTGTTGTTGTTGTTGTTTTTGTTTTTTGTGGTTTTTTTTGTGGTACTGGGGGTTGAACCCAGGTCCTTGCACTTGCATGCTCTGCAAGTGCTGGACCACTGAGCTGCACCCCCAGCCCGTTTGTTTACTGTTTTGAGACAGGGTCTTGCTAAATTATGCAGACTGCCTCTGGTCTCCAACTTGTGATCCTCCTGCCTCCACCTCCCAAGCCGCTGGGATTACAGGCGTGTGCCACCACACCCGGCCGGACGAGACCAGACGCCTTGAGTGATGGGACCACACTCTAAGCCAGGAACCGGCAATTCCTCCCCGGTCTAGGAGAGAGGTCTCTTCCTCCCGGGCTGCTACACAGGAAGTGACTGCAAGGTGCAGCCCAGTTGAATTGGAAAGCAGCCTTCAGGCAGGGTGGGACTTCAGCACTTTTCACCAGATGGAGCTGGGGAGGAGCCACAGCTCAGGGTCACAGCCAGGGTCTCCCATGGGGGAAGGTCGACCTCTGGGGAGGCCAGGCCTGGCCCTTCTGCCTTCTTAACAGTTTTTCTTCCCTGGTGCAACACACCCTTTCTTGCCTCAAGAAGTTGCTGCTTTTTCATAACAGGAAGAGTTTCATTGTTATTACTGTTGGGGATGGGATTATAAAAGGGAAGAACAACACAATATCTCGATTTTCCTCCTAAATTATAGGTAGGGAAAACAACAGGGGTCAATAACATTGCTGTGCAAACACTTTGTGGGGAGGAAACAGCGCAATGTTTAAAAGAGCATTCCAGCTTTATGCTGGATCTCAATTTAGGGTGGTCTAATAAAGGTACAGGGCTGGGAATTAGCTCAGTTGGTAGAGCACTGCGCTGCAGTCTCTGAGGTCCCGAGTTCAATTCCCAGCACCATAAAAATGGGAGAAGGGCCTGGCAATCCACTCCCGAGGCAATCCTGAAGCACTCAGCCATTGAAAACCCTATGAGGGTCCCTATGAGTCAGTACTGACTCGACGGCACCTAACAACAACAACAATAAAGGTACATGGGAGATGGACCCAGCAACCCACTCCCAAAACACAGTCAACCATTGAAAACCCTACGAACAGCAGAGAAGCACTGACAGTAGTGTTTTGTCTGTTGTACACTGGGTTGCTATGAGTCAGATGGTGACTCAATGGCACCTAACAACAACAACAATAAAGATACAAGACACATTTCTACCCTAACACTCCCTGGACAAAATGCCGTGACAGTGATCGGGCAAGATTCTGCAGGTGCCAGGCCCTGGGGCTCCACCCCCTCCACAACCATCTGAGATGGATTGTGGGCACCAGATGCAGACCACACGCCACACATTTTATAGTGCGGTAAAGAAGTAAGATAAGAATAGCCTGTGAAATTATAAGGAAAATATGCAAACAAGAAAGAACACAGCCTAAAAGTTACTCATATGGGTGGAGCTGAGGGTTTGTGAAATGGCCATCACCGGCCACGGCTGGCCCGGCCTTGTATGTCTGTATTCCTCTCCTGTCCCGCCTCAGCCACCTTTGACCATGAAAAAAAAAGAGGCTATTCCCAGGCTGCCTGCAGTGTAGCCCTGTGGCATCCAATCCTGTCAGATCTCGGAAGCTAAGCAAGGTCGGGCCTGGTTAGTACTTGTATTGGAGACTGCCTGGGAACACCAGGTGCTGTAGGCTTGGGAGACGGACCCGGCAACCCACTCCCAAAAATCAATCTGCAATTGAAAACCTTACGAACAGCAGTGAAGCACTGACAATAGTATTTCCCCTGTTGTATGCAGGGTCGCTATGAGTCGGATACTGACTCAACGGCACCTAACAACAACAACAACATTCCCAGACTGCAGAGTGTAGGCAGTTGATAGAAATAGGAGGCCCCTCTGCTGTTCATGGGGGCATCACTGGTTCTTTTAATGTTTACTTATTTGTTTACTTATTTATTTAGAGACAGGGTCTTTCTATGTTGTCCAGACTGGCCTCGAAGTCCAGGGCTCGAGTGATCCTCCCATCCCAGCCTCCATAGTATCTGAAGTGCTGCCTGCCCAGGCAGCTCTGCTGTTTGAAAATGCTCACAATGTGAACATGAGATCTGGATGGAGGGATGGGGGCTGTGAAGGTGCGAGCTCTGGGTGCAGATGGGGAGAGCACAGGAGGCAGGGGAGGGGAGGAGGCAGAGGCCCAGGGATCCTTTGTTGTTGTTGTTGTTGTTAGGTGCTGTCAAGTCGTGCCCAACTCATAGTGACCCTTATAGGGTTTTCAAAAGCTGATTGTTTCAGGATTGCCTCGGGAGTGGGTTGCCACATCCTTCTCCCATTTTTGTGGTGCTGGGAATTGAACTTGGGACCTCAGAGACTGCAGAGCATCGCTCTACCAACTGAGCTAAATCCTAGCCCACCAGGGATCCTTTGGCTGAGCTCCAGGGAGGTGTGGCATGGGGCGTGGCTAATGGAGCCAGGCAGGCATGGGTGCCCTCATATCTTCATGGCTTATGGCCCTCTCAAGAGCCTAGAGATCCTCAGCCGTAATTCAGGGAAACCACATGTCACAGAGTGACTGCAAGACTGAAAGGGACAGTGTGTGACACCACGTGTCACGGAGTGACCGCAAGACAGAAAGGGACACTGTGTGTGACATCTGACCCAGCCCTCCTGTAGTCTCCTACCCCACCGTCCTGGCCACTCCATCCTCCCTCAATGTTTTTCTGTTCCTATTGCCCCAGCTTGGCCTTGAAGGCCCCATTCAAAGCCATCTTCCTTGCCAGGCGCAGTGGTGCACGTCTGTAATCCCAGCAGCTGGGGAGGCAGAGGCAGGAGAATCGCAAGTTAGAGACCAGAGGCAGTCTGCGTAACTTAGCGAGACCCTGTCTTAAAAGAGTAAGAAAATGGGCTGGGGGTGCAGCTCAGTGGTCTAGCACTTGCAGAGCATGCAAGTGTGAGGCCCTGGGTTCAACCTCAAGTACCACATTAAAAAATAAATAAATAAATAAAGCCACCTTCCCAGCCCATCTGAGGCCTCCTTTGGTACTAAGAGGCCAGTCTGCTTGGAACCCTTAACACTCCTGTGCTAGAATCGCGAGTCACTGCAGACTGGTCCTGTGTCCTGTAACAGAGGGGCATGAGGTTTGGTGGCTTAGGAGCTGTGTGTCTTTAGGCAAGTTGCCTAATCTTGCCGGACATCAGTTTATAAATAAAACAGAAAATACCTGTCTCGCAGAGTTGTTCACAGAATTAGAAGAGCAAATGAATTAGTGAGGAGTGAGTGAACACACGAATGAATGAATGAGTGAATGTATGAAGGGCCTGGCCCAGAAAGAGAATTCCACAGGTGCCAGCGATTGTCAGCACCGACCCATCACCAGTTAGTCGGCACGCTGACGGCCACGCGTACAGCGAGCGGGACCCAGTGACCATTTTCTTCTACAGGGAAAGGAGAGGGGAAAGAGGGCGGAACCTGTCCACCCCATGATTTAGCAAACGCCGCCAGAGAGAGGACACCAGGCTGGGTGGCCATCTGGAAGGACTGACTGGGAGTGTCTGAGCTGAAGGAGGCCTGAGGGTTGTTCAGTCCTGTGGGTGGCCCTGGGAGCCCCTGCTGGGCCTGTGCCTGGAGCAGGAAGGCAGGCTCCACACGGCAGGGAGAACAGAGCCCCTCAGGCCGGCTTCCCAGCTGCTTGGGAAGGACAGGGCAGGGCCATCCCACACAGGGGCACAGCGCCCACACATACGGGATCCCCAGCCAGCTGTCCTGAAAAAACTGCTACTTGCCCAGAGCAGAGAGAGGCCCAGCAGGTGAGCGGCTCGGGTGGCCTAGCCTCCTTCTCCCTCTTCTTCCCTCCTCCATATCTGTCCAGCCTCTCCATCTCTCCCTTCCTCCACTTCCCCTGCCACACGTGGACAGCAGGGTGGGGCGGCTGCAGACCTAGGGCCTCCTGGTCCGGCCTCACCCAGAACATCTGCACACCAGTTCTCCACCAGCCATGAGCGGGGATGTTTTCCTCAGAGGCCACGAATCAATACCGTCCCACTCTCCGGAATTCCTGAGGTAAAGGCTTGTGTCCTGACTCCCGTCCCAGGAAGAGCACTCGCTCCACGACAGGGCCCTGAGCCCCCATAGCCATCGCCAGAACACTTCATCCAGGGGCCCCCTCCCTGCAGAAGAGGAAAGCGCAGGGCTTCTGACACCCTGGGGGGACGCCTTGGAGGCCTGCATGCAGCCAAAAGGTACCTTAAGGAGGCCATTCTTCAGTTTACCCTGTCCTCTAACTTAATTTCACTGTCTTTTATTTTGGTTCTAATTTGAACTAGAAAACTAGTGAGGTGTAGGGTTGGGGGTGCAGCACAGTGAGGAAGTATTTGCTTATCATGCATGGAGGCCGTTCTTTATCTATTTAGGAGATACATCCAATGTTCAAATGCTTTCGCAAGCTAGCCACTCAGTCTCCTTGAGCCCAGGACAGTAAGCAGACAGCGAAGGATTTCAGACTGTTCCTGGCCTTCCAGACATTCCTATGAGGTCACAACCTAAGCCAACAAAACTGCAGCACAGCCTCCTAGTGAAGTTGTTATTACTAAACCCCTCGATTGCTCCCGTCTGGTTTTTATTGTTGTTGTTGTTGTTAGGTGCCATCGAGTCGGTATCCGACTCATAGTGACCCTCATAGGGTTTTCAATGGCTGACTGTTTCAGGATTGCTTTGGGAGTGGATTGCCAGGCCCTTCTCCCATTTTTGCGGTGCTGGGAATTGAACTCGGGACCTCAGAGACTGCAGCGCAGCACTCTCACTTAATTGTGTGGCTGGCCTGGCAAACTCTTATGCACCCTTCAAAACCCAATTCAAATGCCCTCTTTCCTGCCACAGGAAGATCCTCAGGCCTTTAGAGACTTGGCACACATACCCAATTTGCGCCCTGTCTTTTGCTAGTCTAGGAGCTCCCTGGGCTCAAGAACACTCTCTTCCTCACCTTCATCTCTGCAGCACCTAACACAGTGGCTGGCACATGAAGGATGTTGAATGGGCTTGCTGAACTGAAGGATTGATGTTGTTGTTGTTAGGTGCTGTTGTTGTTGTTAGGTGCTGTCGAGTCGGTATCCAACTCATAGCGACCCTCATAGGGTTTTCAATGGCTGACTGTTTTGGGATTGCCTTGGGAGTGGATTGCCAAGCCCTTCTCCCACTTTTGGGGTGCTGGGAGTCGAACTCGGGACCTCAGAGACTGCAGTGCAGTGCTCTACCAACTGAGCTAAATCCCAGACCCGTTGTTAGGTAGGAGGTGACAATAGTTTGCAAAGCAAAAGTTGACTCACAAGGTCTGACACAAGGTCAGCCCTGAGGGCTGCATATTTGGGATTTGGTGTTTTTAGAATATCTGGGGCACTTGTACAATAAGCCTCATCCATATTTTCTGGCTTGAAGCCTATGCACAGCCCCATTAAGAAACAAAAAGTAGTTTTTGTTTGTTTGTTTTGTGGTACTGGGGGTTGAACCCAGGGCCTCACGACTGCATGCTTTGTAAGTGTTGGACCACTGAACGGCACCCCAAGCCCATTTTTTTCACTTTTTGAGACAGGGTCGCACTAAGTTATGCAGACTGCCTCTGGTCTCAAACTTGCAATTCTCCTGCCTCCGCCTCCGGGATTATAGGCACAGGGATTATAGGTGTGTGCCACTGCGCCCAGCTGCAAAAAGTAGTTTTTGAGGAACAAGAACTCCCACCCTGCCTTGGATTGGGGGGCAATGGAAAGAACATGAGAACTGAGCCAGGAGACTGGCTTTGAGTCCAGATGCCACAACCTTGGCTATGCAATGAGCCCTGGGAGCCTCAGTTTACTGCTCTGTAAAGAAAGACCAAAGGTCCCTCCAGGAAGCACTGGCGAGTGAACATGGAGGAGGGCTGACCTTGACCCTGGCCTTGACTTTCAGCTCAGAATTTCCCAGAAGAGACTGGAGTTCCTGCTCAAGTGAAAAGTGAAAGTATCCCCTTACAGTAAAGGGGAAGCCAGGGCCCCTAGGGTGGCCTTGGAAGGTAACCGTGGACTAAAGGGAGAATGGGTCATCTCAGGGCTGAAGGGCGGTGCCGGAGAAGGCAGAGATAACCGCCTTGGAAGGGTGAAAACGAAGCTCTGTGAGCTGCCCGCAGGAGAGCAAGCTAAGGAACGATTATGCAACAGACCTGGGGATGTTAGAAAGCGCTGCCACCGCAGGAGTGAGCAACCCTGCACTAGACGATGGCAAGCCTGGAGCAGGTGTGCGATCACTTGGCAAAACTACAGTGAAAAGGACCCAAGTGAAAACCCTTCCCCAAAGTCCCTCCACCTAGGCACCCAGCATTCCACATTCTAGACCAAGGTTCAGAGAGCTTCCAGAAACAGAGGGCACAGCATCTTGGGCTTTGCAGCCATAGAGTCTCTGTCCCAACCAGTCAACTACTCAGTTCTGCCTAACACGCAAAGAGCAACCAGACAATGGCATAAATGGGGAATGAGTGCAGTTGTTCCAATAAAACTTTATTCATAAAAACAGGTGGCAGGCCAGATTTGGCCCAGGAGCCTGTATTTTGGAGCTGTGGTCTCACCCAAGGGAAGCTATAGGCCACACACCTGTATGGCTCCACTGTCCGTCTTAGATATCTAACAGCCCCTTCCCCTTCAGGCCCAATTTTAACCATCCCAGGCAACCCCCTGATTTCTTCACATTCCTCCCATTGTTCATCTTTCTTCAATAAACAGAGGAAAAAAGAAACCTCTTCTGATCTGGACCTGCTTGGAAAGCTGGTCATTTTTGTCCTGCTTTCTTATCAGGGCCCTGGGCCATCGTCCTCCGGCAGGCTGCCGATGGTGCGCTGGCCCTGGACCATAGCAGAGCAGCTGATGGACAGAGTCCGCCTTCCCCCAGGACAGGAGCTCAGTTAGAGGGTGTCCGGCTCCTGCAGTGGTGCTCTGCCTCACTACTTGTTGTTGTTGTTAGGTGCCGTCGAGTCGGTATCCGACTCATAGCGACTCTCTGTACCACAGGGGAAACACTATTGTCAGTGCTTCTCTGCTGTGCATAGGGTTTTCAATGGCAGATTGATTTTTGGGAGGGGGTTGCCAGGTCCTTCTCCCAAGCCTACAGCACCTGGTGTTCCCAGGCGGTCTCCCATCCAGGTACTAACCAGGCCTGACCCTGCTTAGCTTCCGAGATCTGACGGGATCGGATGCCACAGGGCTACAGCTGCAGGCGCCTCGCTACTGCCAGTGTTAAAAGTCCTCGGCATCCTGGGTGCACAGAAGGCCAGGCGCCCAACGCACCTGCACAGACCCTTGCCGGTTCTCAGGGCGGAAATCCTCTCATTGGAGAGATGAGGAAAAGGAGAGGCAGAAGGGGGAGCTGGCCTTTCCAAGCTTTCCAAGGCCCTCCAGCAACACGGCAAGGCTGAGAACTGTGTCCTTCCTATGCACCCATCACCCTCGGCGCTGGGGATAGTGCTGCCCTTAGCCTAACCTGGCCAACCAGAATCCAGCACCCTTCCTTGCAGAACTCAGAACACATGATTTTCAGTCTCCTTTTTCAATGACCAGTATTAATTTGCTCCAATATTTTTTTTTTCCACTACTGGTGGGGGGCGGGGGGTTGGACCCAGGGCCTTGCACCTGCATGCTCTGCAAGTGCTGGACCACTGAGCTACACCCCCAGCCCATTTTCATTTTATTTTATTTTATTTTTTTACTTTTTGAGACAGGATCTTGCTAAGTTACGCAGACTGCCTCTGGTCTCAAACTTGCGATCCTCCTGCCTCCGCCTCCCGAGCCGCTGGGATGACAGGCGTGCGCCATGGCGCCGGCTACAAAAAAATTTTTTTTTTTGGATACGGGGTCTCGCTGTGTAACCCAGGCTGGCCTTGAACTCCTGATCCTCCTGCCTCAGCCTCCCCAGTGCAGGAATTACTGGTGTGTGTGACCACAACCAGCCAATTTTTTTCTTTAATGTTAAGAATGATACCCATTTTTAAAGAGCTTACTATTTGTCCAGAAAGACTAGAAGATTCTTTTCGTTTTGCTACAGAGAATGTAGAGAGCTAGAATGATTTGCACAGAGACAGAGGGCAGGGGCAGAACTAGAAAGACTCCAGGAGCCCCTAGGCTCCCTCACAGCTCTCCCTGGGAGAGCCTGAGCTAGCTCCCATGGCCCTCTGGAGTTCAGGCATCCACAGGAGGAGAGGTGAGTGAGTCTCAACCAATGAAGCAGGCCCCAGACCTCCTGGAGATTGTGGAAGGAGGGGCAGGCCTGGGTCTTGCCCCAGCAGGCATGGATGCAGTCACCCGATTCCAGGATAATTAGTCTAGATCCAGACACGAACCCAGCTGGGAAATCAGGCCATTAGGGAAGAGAAAGAGATCTTATGATGCAGAAGTTGCAGTGATGCCTGGAGAGGAATCAAGGTTCTGTCCCTGTCCTGAGCAGGATTACAAGGGGTTGGGAAGGAAGAAAGGAAGATGCCAGACAGGTTGAGAAGACCCTGCAGAAAGAGCTCCTTCAACTATAATCTGAGTTGGGAAACAGGGAATACATAGAAAACACCACTCCTGGTGTTTAAGTTCCTGGGGACTTTTTAGTAACAGCTTTGTTGTTGTTGTTAGGTGCCGTCTAGTCGTGTCTGACTCATAGCAACCTTCATAGGATTTTCAATGGCTGATTGTTTCGGGATTACCTCAGGAGTGGATTGCCACATCCTTCTCCCATTTTTGCAGTGCTGGGAATCAAACCCAGGACTTCAGAGACTGCACAGAGGCGCTCTACCAACTGAGCTAAATCCCAGCCCAGTAATAACTTTGTTGTTGTTGTTAGGTGCTGTCGAGTTGGTATCCGACTCATAGTAACCCTAAGTACAACAGGCAAACAGTATTGTTACTGCTTCTCTGCTATTCATAGGGTTGTCAATGGCAGATTGCTTATTGGGAGTGGGTTGCCAGGTCCTTCTCCCAAGCCTACATCACCTAGTGTTCCCAGCTGGTCTCCCCTCTAAGTACTAATCAGGCCTGACCCTGTTTAGCCTCCAAGATCTGATGGGATAGAATGTCACTTTTATACACACATCCTACAATTCACCTACCTAAATTGTGTAACTCAGTGGTTGCAAAGAGCTATGCAGCCACCACTACAATTTCAGAACATTTTTATCTCGCCCCAAAGAAACGCCATGCCCATTAGCAGTCGCTCTCCATTTCTCCCCAACCACCACCCCAGGCTACCACTAATGCATTTACTGTCTCTACGGATCTGCCTGTTCTGGAGATTTCATATAAATAGAATCACATGAAACGTGGTCTTTCACAACTCACTTCATTCACTTTGCATATTGTGTTCAAGTCTGGCCCACATCATAGCATGAATGTGCTCCATTCCCTTGTACTGTCAAATAAAATTCCATGGCACAGATAGACCCCCGTTTTGCTTACCCACTTCTCAGCTGATGGCTATTTCTATCATTTCCACTTTGGGTATTGTAAGTAATATTGCTATGAGCATCCGGGGTACAAAGTTTTGTGTAGACAGAAGTTTTCATTTCTCTTGGTGATATGCCTTGGAGTAGAATCGCGGACACCCCCAGATCAGGCACAGAGCAGGCTGGCAGCTCTCTGAGCTCTCCAAGACTCAGTTGTGTTTCTCAAACCTGCTTTGGAATATTGGTGTGGTTAGGTGCCATAGAGTCGAGTCTGACTCATATTGACCCTATGTAGAACAGACAAAACACTCCCCAACACTGTGCCATGCCTGGCATTATGGTCAGTGCTTCTCTGCTATTCATAGTGTTTTCAATGGCTGATTATTTCAGGAGTGGGCTGCTGGGTCCTTCTCCCAAGCCTACAGCATCTGGCAGTCTCCCATCCAAGGACTAACAGGGCCAGACCCTGCTTAGCATCCAAGATCTGAGGAGATCAGATGCCAGCCTGGTATGCTATAGGGTCTGCTTTGGAATAGGAATTAAAAAGGAGTCATTTTTTATGAAACAGAATTAAATGTTTGGGGAATCTCCAATTAGGCAGACAAAATAATATCCTTATAAAATATTAGAGGCATATGAAAACCTATAAGTACTTGAATCAAAGCTCAGTTCCTACTTCACTTGATAGAAATCAAAACTGAGAATCTCAGAAAACCCATTAAAAGTGTGGATAATGCAAAAAGAAAGAAAGAAAGAAAGAAAAAACAAGATAATGCAGCACATCATCCAAGAAAAGCCTTCACCCTAAATGAAGAGATGGGGAAACAGATGCACAGCTGGTAGGAAAAGGAAATGTTTTGTGTAAGAAAATCCTCAATACGTCTACGTCACTTTAATGACCCTTTTGAATAATCTTTCCTCAATTACCCAACTCCCTGCCAGGGCTGATGACACCAGAAAACCAAGATCCCTCTGAATAATCAAATGTAACAGTGGTCACCCGGGCAGAAATGACAAAGTATCTTTTCGGTTGTTGTTTTGTCTCCTTTTTACCGTTTAGTATTTTCAAGACATAACTGAGTATGTTTTACTTTTATAGTAGAGCGAGAGTATGATAAAATTTCTTTTGTAAGAGTCACATTCCGTTCCTGCCTTGTAATAATGGGAAAAAATTCAGCCATGTCCCACTGCCGTGGCCAGCAGCAATACTAGAGTCAAGAGAGTTCCCCAATGTCACAGAGCTAAATAAGTAAGAAATATGCCAATGGAGCAACACAAAAGCAGACTGGTGGAGCCAGGAGGGAGGCCCCTTCCATGGCACCTTAATCATCGCTGACAGATCCCTTCACTTGGCTGAAATTCGGATGGGGACCTTGACCGCCCTGTGGGGGCCAATGGCTGGGGCCTTCAAGACATGTTTTGGAAAGGCAGCAGGGCTGCGGGGCCAAGCAGGCATGAGCAACACCATGCCGCACACATCCTGGTTGCCTGGGAGGCGGCCAGAATCCAGGCTACCTCAAGAGGAACCATCTGCTGCTCGGAGTGGGCAGGATGGGTGGATTCCTGTCCAGCTCACTGGCCCTTAGTCCTCAGCCTTGCCTTTACACCCTCATGACATGGCAGGCTTACCGTAGGCATCTTGTTGTTGTTAGGTGCCATCGAGTCGGTATCCGACTCATAGCAACCCTATGTACAACAGGCGAAACACTATTGTCAGTGCTTCTCTGCTGTTCATAGGGTTTTCAATGGCAGATTGTTTTTTGGGAGTGGGTTGCTGGGTTCTTCTCCCAAGCCTACAGCACCTGGTGTTCTCAGGTGGTCTCCCATCCAGAACTAACCAGGCCCCAACCCTGTTTAGCTTCCAAGATCTGATGGGATCGGATGCCACAGGTCTACAGCTGCAGGCTACAATTGTTGTTGTTGTTGGGTGCCGTTGAGTCGGTATCCAACTCATAGCCACCCTCATAGGGTTTTCAATGGCTGATTGTTTCGGGATTGCCTTGGGAGTGGATTGCCAGGTCCTTCTCCCGTTTTTGTGGTGCTGGGAATTGAACTCGGGACCTCGGAGACTGCAGCGCAGTGCTCTACCAACTGAGCCAAATCCCAGCCCTGCAGGCTACAGTAGGCATCTAATAACTGAATAAAGGCACAGATGAACTTATGGGATGTATGGGACACTGCTTGTGACTTAGGGGACATTGCTCCTTCCCTAAACCAGGCTCCGCAGTGGTCCTGCTACAAACCCCTCCCCTCCCCCATCCTCATAACCACCTTTTCTTATGTTTGAAACACAGTTGCTCAACCTGGGTCTGTCTGCATCAACCTGGACACAGAAATGAAGGAGTAGGGGAGCTGGTTGTTAAGCTCTGTCACAAAAGAGGCCCCCGGGAAGTCGCAGCCTCTCTCCCAGGTGCAGAATAAAAGGCCATGGAAGAGATGACTGCTGTTGTTGTTAGGCACTGATGTCGAGTCAGTGTCCAACTCACAGCAACCCTGCGTACAACAGGTGAAACACTATTGTCAGTGCTTCTCTGCTATTCATAGGGTTTTCAAGGGATGATTGATTTTTGGGAGTGGGTTGCCGGGTCCTTCTCCCAAGCCTACAGCACCTGGTGTTCCCAGGTGGTCTCCCATCCAAGGACTAACCTGTGTATAACCCCACATAGCTTCTGATATCTGACAGGATTGGACGCCACAGTGGTACGGCTGCAGGCAACCATGCAAAGAGATGACTGCTGAGGTGTGCTTAAACCTGGAGGGAGGAAGGGCCCGCAGAAAGACCCAGAGAGTCTGAGGGGGGCTGGAGGAAGAGCAGGGGATGGTCACTGGGGACGGGCACACCCAGGTGGGGTCCTAGAACCCCAGGGCGGCAAGAGGCACTTCCGAACAAGGGTTGGCAGGGTTAGCCATTTTCAACCCATTTCCTCGCCACCACTGCCACCGCCTCTGTTCCACCTGAGTCCACATCTGGGCCCACAGGTGGAGGTCGTGGCCATCACCTGACGATGCACGGCATATTTTATAGTCTAGTGAAATCTTGTGAACCAAGTCAGCCGCCACCTCTGGAGCAAGCGTTCCCACTGTATGCACTGCCCACCACGTGATCTCCTGAGCACTGCAGGGGCTCAGGAGGGGACTGGGCAGCTGAGGGACCATGCGAAGACACAGGGCAGATGACCAAGTCCTTCTGAAGAACAGGCGCCAACCTCATGGGGCCCCAAAGGGTCGCGACTCTCCCTATCACTGAGTTGTTGTTGTTGTTAGGTGCCATCGAGTCGGTATCCGACTCATAACGACCCTGCGTACAACAGGCTAAAGACTATTGTCAGTGCTTCTCTGCTGTTCATAGGGTTTTCAGTGGCGGATTGATCTTTGGGAGTGGGTTGCCGGGTCCTTCTCCCGATCACTGAGAGTGGCCCATACATCTGGCAGTGGCTACCACTAGCAGCACCTAGGCAGGATGGAGGCGTGTCCTGCAGACCTCTGCCTGCCAGTAACGCACCATCCAGGCTTGCAATACTCAGGCTTCTCTGAGCACTGCGTTCCAAGGACAAAAACAGTGTGTCCCAGTCTGCAAGGAAATGGTGGGAGGGGTATGGAGAGGGAGAGAGCAAATATTTCAAATTGCACATCTCTAAGAGGTTTGGTTGCTGTTGTTAGGTGACGTCAAATTGGGTCTGACTCATACCGACCCTGTGTACAACAGACGAAACTCCCCAACACTGTGTCATGCTTGGCACTATTATCAGTGCTTCTCTGCTAATTCGTAGGGTTTACAATGGCAGATTGTTTCAGGAGTGGGCTGTCAGGTCCTTCTCTGTCACCCATATTCCTAGGCAGTCTCCCATCCAAGGACTAACCAGACCAACCCTCGTTAGCTTTGGATGTCAGGATGCTATGGCTGCAGACGACAAAACACTCCCCTACACTGTACACTATTTCAGTGCTTCTCTGCTACTCATAGAGTTCTCCGTGGCTCATTATTTTTTTGAATTGTTTTGGGTGTGGCCTCCATGTCCTTCTCCAGTATTTGCAGTGCCGGGGAGCAAACACAGGGCCTCAGAGAGTGCAGAGCAAACACCCAACCAGCTGAGCTAAATCCCAGACCCTCAGAAGTGACTACGGCAGTATATCAACAAGGAACTGGCAGAAAATCAAGTTGGATTCAGAAGTGGCCATGGAACCAGGGACATCATTGCTGATGTCAAATGGATATTAGCCGAAAGCACAGAATACCAAAAAATGTCTATGTTTTATTGACTGTGCAAAGGCATTTGACTGTGTGGATCACAATAAATTATGGATAACACTGCAAAGAATGGGAATCCCAAAGCACTTACTTATATTCATGAGGAATCTGTTCATGGACCAGGAGGGAGTCATTCGATCAGAACAAGGAAGCATTGCCTAGTTTACAGTCAAGAATGGTGTGTGTCAGGGCTGTATCCTTTTCACTGTACCTTGTCAATGTCTATGCTGAGCAAATATTCTAAGATGGATTCTACGTACAAAAAGGCACCATCATGTTTGGAGGACGACTCATTAACAACCTGCCTTACACAGGTTACGTAACATTGCTTGCTGAAAGTGAAGAGGATTTGAAACATTTAATGATGCAAATCAAAGAAGACAGCCTTCAGTATGGATTGCGCCTCAATATCAGCAAAACAAAAATTCTTACACCTGAGTCAGTAAGCAACTTCATGATAAATGAAGATTGAGGTTGGCCAAGATTTTGCTCTACTTGGTTCTACAATCAACACCCATGGAAGCAACAGTCAAGAAATCAAAAGACACCTTGCACTGGGAAAAGCTGTTGAAAAAGACCTCTTTAAAATGCTGCAAAGATGTCACATTGAAGACGAAGGTGCACCTAACTCATGCCATGGTATTTTCAGTTGCATCATATGGTTGTGAAAGCTGGACAGTGAATAAGGGAGACAGGAGAATTGATGCTTTTGAATTATGGTGCTGGAGACGTCTATTGAATATACCATGGACTGCCAAAAGAACCAACAAATCTGTCCTAGAAGAAGTACAACCAGAGTGCTCCTTGGAAGCAAAAATGGCCAAACTGCGTCTTACATATTTCGGACATGTAGTCAGGAGAGAACAATCCCTGGAGAAGGACATCATGTTTGGAAGAGTGGCAGGTCAAC
>VMDO01010813.1:0-69744 GCA_007922755.1 Pedetes capensis
CAGTCTCTGAGGCCCCGAGTTCAATTCCCAGCACCACAAAAATGGGAGAAGGGCCTGGCAATCCACTCCCAAGGCAATCCCGAAGCACTCAGCCATTGAAAACCCTATGAGGGTCGCTATGAGTCAGATACCGACTCGACGGCACCTAACAACAACAATAAAGAAGGACACATTGTGGCATTTTCTGGAAAATGGACGGAACTAGAGAGCATCATTTTAAGCAAAATAAGCCAAACCCAGAAAAGTAGACATCACATGCTTTCTCTCAAATGTGGATGTTCAGTTTCAATATGTATTCATTATCCAAACAGATCATGAAAGTAGAAGGAGCCTATGTAGGGAAAGAGAATAGACTAAAGAAAAGGGGGATGGGGCAAGAAAAAAGGGTGGTGGGAGAGAACGGGTGATGGGAGAAAAGAAAGGAAATATCACATATATTGCCTTTATGGCAAAACTGGGAAGTGCATACATACATAGATGTATTCACAAAAGAGACATGCAGGTAGAAGGGGGACCATTGGATGGGGAGGGGGTAATGAGTGTAAGCGGGGAGGTGAACTTGAGCAACGTACAAAGAAATGCGTGTATGGAAATGTCATAATGAGACCTATTAAGCTGTACATTAAAAATTACCAATAAAATAAGATTACTGGCAGGGAAAAAAGAAGTATATTGTTCAAGTAGTTTCCCAGAAGTAGGATTCTTAGGTCAAAGTATACAGGCATTCAGAGTTTTAACGGCGTAATCAAATTGCCCTCCAGTGTGGCTCAATCGGTTTATATTCTCACCAGCCATGCACCTGGCAATGCTGGGAGTATTGGATTTTTTTAAATGTTTGCTAATCCAGTGGATCAAAATAAAAAGTACCTCATTGTGGCTATGATTTGCCTTTCTTAAATTATAAGTAAGGCGGAACATCTCTTCATTTGCTCGTGGAATACTTGGACTTGGCTTTTCTGTGAATTGCCTATTTATCCTTCTTTGCCTGGCTTTCTTTTGAGCACTTTGCCTTTTTCTACCAACTATTCTTGCGCTCAGCAAATAGATCTTAAGTTCCCACTATGCGATGAGCACTCTGCTGAGCCCTAGATCTGTAATGGTGAATGATCACCACTGACCTAGCCCTTTGGGAGCTTAGAGTGGGCTAGGAGACAAACATTAGTCAAATAATTATCTGCACGAGTGTATGTGCAGACTGAGTTAAAGGCCTGGAAGGATGGTTTTGGCATGTCTTAGAACATGACAGGGAAGAAACAGGATGGGCCAGGCAAGAGAAGACGTCCCTGGGGAGGCTGATGTCTAAGAAACAAACAGAGGGTGGAATTAGGGGAGCATTTCTGGAAATGAGGAAAGCCTTGTGGAGGGAACCTGATGTATTATATAAGCTAATGCAGGGGAGCAAAACACAAAGAGAAAAGGTGCCGTGACACAGATGAGGCTGGGGCTACATCACCTGGGTACGTCAGAGAATTGGGCCCGGCTGTTTCGAAAACCCTTGAGCAATAGAAAGTCATTGGAGTTTGAGTGGTGAGCTAATCTATTTGCTGAAAAAAATGGTCTGGCTAAGAAGAAGAGAGGGCTGGGATTTAGCTCAGTTGGTAGAGCGCTGCGCTGCAGTCTCTGAGGTCCAGAGTTCAATTCCCAGCACCGCAAAAATGGGAGCAGGGCCTGGCAATCCACTCCCAAGGCAATCCCAAGACAGTCAGCCATTGAGAACCCTATGAGGGTTGCTATGAGTCAGATACCGACTCCACGGCTCCTAACAACAACAAGGAAAACAGAAAGAACAATTGGAGGGTTCCTGAATGGCTCCACATGAGGTCTGATGGTACCTTGGCCCGGGCCTCTGGCAGTGGAAGAAGCAAATGGGTTCAAGGAATGTGGAGAAGGTTCAGTACAGTTTGGTGCTAGATGAGATACAGGGACTGAGGAAGGGGGGACATGTCTGGGGTGATTCTTGAGTTTCTGATTAGATGGACAATGGTACCATTTATGGATATAAAATACCAAAAGAGGTCGCAGATGAGTTTATTTTTAAACAAGTTATCTAAGTGAAGCTGACAAGGAGACAGATATAAAAGTCTAGGGGCAGAGGCAATGTCTGGGCTGAGAAATTTGGAAGCCGTTGGCATTTAGTAAATGAAATCATGCCTACGTGAAATTGCTCGTGAAAGGAATATAGTGCCCACCGTAGGTCTACTCTTAATCCTTTGTTGTTGTTGTTGTTGTTGTTGTTGTTGTTGTTAGGTGCCATCAAGTCGGTATCCGACTCATAGCGACCCTATGTACAACAGGCGAAACACTATTGTCAGTGCTCCTCTGCTATTCACAGGGTTTTCAATGGTGGATTGATTCTTGGGAGTGGGTTGCTGGGCCCTTCTCCCTCTTAATCCTTAAGGAGCTCTAAAATTTCATGGCCACAGAGAGAAAGATGAGACAGAAGAGAAAACAGAGATGAATAACCTGGAAGCAGAAGGAAGGAAGCCGAGTGTAGGGTCCCAGAGGCAATAGGCAGAGTGTTTAAAGTAGAATGAAGTAGTGCCCTTCATCAGTAGGAGCAAGCCTGGCAAAGAACCGTTGCATTTAGCAACATGAAGGTCTCAGTGATATTATTTTGAATTTCTTCAATGGGATGATGGGGAGCAGAGGCCACACGGGAGATGGTTGAGGAATTAGTGGGAAGTGAGAAGATGCAAACACTGCCTGAACCAAGCACTCTCAAGAATTGTACTGCTTAATTTTATTTTTTCATTCTTATTTATTTATTTTTGCAGTATTTATTCTTACACATATTTTGCAAGTGCTCTACCATTGTGCTGCACCCCCACCTCATTTTTTACATTTTTTTATTTTGAGATAGGGTCTCCCTAAGTTACACAGGCTGCCTCTGGCCTCGAATTTGCCATCCTCCTGCCTCAGCCTCCTGAGTCACTGGGATTCCAGGTGTGTGCCACTGAGCCTGGCTAACTTAAATGCTTTTTTGAATTTAGACAAAAACCCAGCTCCAAATCAGTTCTTCCTCAGTCTCCACCCTTGACTTCTTTGGCACTCAGTGGGTTGAACTGAGGTGGTAAGTTAGGATTCACAGTTGTCATGTGCTCACCCAGTAGTCATGACAACCACGGAGCAGGGATGCAGTGTACAGGGGAACGATGCTTCTCCTGCCCCTTCACAAAGCTTCTGACTATGCAGGCCTGGCCTCTGGGAAGGTCCATTGTAGAAATGCTGCTGAAAATGGGTTTAAGAAAAAAAAGAAGCTTTGTATTTTTGTGACACCAACTGAAAAACTTAAGGATTTGCGAAATGAGACAAGATAGGCCATGGATTGAAAGAGGATAAAAACAACTGCTTTGTGGTGTCATGGGGATTCCATCTGACAGCATGTGTGGAAGTGTCTGACACAGCCCACGGCTCAGATGCCCACAGAAATCAGGAAGGTAATAGAAGTGATTGAAGCTGATCAGGTATAGAAGAAAATCCTGTGGCCATCTTGGTCTATCCTTAGCTTTTCCTCCTCGCCTAGACATACAAGTAGAGAAAATGGTAAGAAAATTCTGTTCTGTAAAGAGAAAAAAAAAAAGGCATGCGTGATAATAAAGGATATATTCTTAAACAAATGAGTAAAATAAACTAAGACTTAGCCTTGGTGTTGAAGAATAAAAGGAAGTGGGAGGAATGGGCAAATGGGAGCGTGCAGCTCCCCCATAAAAGAGGCCATCCTCCTAAGCGCCAGCTGATTGGTGCCCTGAGAGAATCTGGAGCCAATGTTAACATGTCTTCCTGTTTTACAAGAAAAGCCAGCACTCTAAAGTTTTATGTAAAATCTCCCAATTCTTAAATTTAGGCTCAATTATTTTTCTGGAAAAAAAAAAAAATACTACAAAATCCAAATGAAGCCCATCTATGGGCCAAAATCAGCCCCGGGGGCTGCCAGGGTGCAACCTCTCACCTCAGTCACGGCACACAACATACATTGGCTTCCACCTCCCCCTTTTCTTCTCATCCTCCCCAACTTTCTTCTTTCCCTTTCATTTTCTATGTCCTCTTCTCCTACCCGCACCCATCCTTCATTTCCGTTCCAGGTCCCCAGGGTGGATGGGAACAGGGTGGGTGAAGAAGCATTGAGGCGCCCCGGGGACGTGGTCTGCATGACTCAGTGTGTCCTGGGGCCGAGACCACGCCTGGCACATAGTGGGTTTGGACGAGAACCTGGACGGGTGAATGCCAGTGGCTTCGGAGGACTTCTCCAGGAGTCTGCTTGGTTCTTGGACACCCCCTGGGCTTCGCTGAGGAACTGTCCCATTTCTTTTCTCAACAGCCTTGCGAAGTCGCTCTGGGCGTTCCATCATCAACGGGAACTGGGCAATTGACCGACCAGGCAAATACGAGGGTGGAGGGACGATGTTCACCTACAAGCGCCCAAATGAGATCTCCAGCACCGCGGGCGAGTCCTTTCTGGCCGAAGGTCCCACGAACGAGATCTTGGACGTCTATGTGAGTTTGGATGTTTCTGGACCGTTCTCTGGACTCTGTATCTCGTTGCTTCCAAGGAATACAGTCAGAACAAATAAGCAACAAATCATTGCCCACACTCAGTAAAATCATTTGCGGGAGCCTGGTTGAGGTACCCCTTAAATGCTTGGCATTCGTCTTTGCCATTTACCTCTGAATGTACCTAGCTCGGAGAAACCTTAAACTCTACCAGATGCTTTATTACCCTCAGAGTTTATTGACCCAGTAAAACCAATTTAACTTGTTGAACCAAATCAGAGGCAAACATATCCTTTATTTCATGAGCACTGGATCTCCTCCAGGCACTTTCCTTCTAATGCTAATTTGGCATGTGTTCTTTTCATGGCAAAAGAAAGCAAATGCCAAATGCAGGACAAGACCGGCTCACAGTTCCCAGCCCTCTTCAAACTCCATTAAAGCAAACCAAGGGCTGAGCACTCCAGACAACTCCCGCCAAAATGGTAGAACCGAGAGTGACAATATGGAGCCGTACCAGAAGTTCCCCGCTTCACAGGAGGCAGAACTGTGATTTACTTTACTTGAAACCAAAATATTAAGTTGCCCAAGAGGTTTCTTTTTTAATAATAAAAAAAAAGGTCCCTATTTTTAAAAGAGACCACTAGAATACAGGCTTCTGAAAAGATCAGGAAATAAAAGGTGACAAGAAATAAAAGCTTAAAATAACATTTGGGTAAAAAGAACAAGCTCACCCACAAATACACACACTGTTACTGTCCCCAAAGCCATGGTGATGTCCGTGGTATTTGCTGTGTCTGAGTTTTGGAAATATTATTAATGGCATTGTGATCACGTCTCCAACTATACAGTTCCACGTCTATTCCTCTTAGGAGTAGTGGGCTAGAAATTACAAAGGAAGCCTTGTTATGGTTAATTTGGGGTATTTTTCTTCAGGCTGCCCAATGGGTTGGTTGACTCTGGGTCAATTTCGAATGGTATCAGAGGTAAAGACTCAGCTTGTGAAAAGCCTCTGTGGGTGGTCTAGGAAAAGTGGCCAAGAATAATTTCATAAATAGGACGAGGCTCACAGTGGCAGAATCCAGCGTGTTTCCTCACACAGAAGAGGCACGGGAGAGGGAGAGAGCAGAGGACAGATGGAGGGAAAGGGGAAGTGAAGGGATGAGGGCTGGACAGCAGGCACGTGGGGTCACACACCATGTCCCTCGGGGTTCTGTGGTCCACACCACGACTCTACAAGGTCAATGCGCTGTCTTGGTTCTGGGTGTGAGGAGCCTGGTGCTGGAGAGCCCTCGTGCAAGCAGCGAGGGACAAGCGAAGAAGAGGGATGGGAGGAACCGGCACGGGGCTCCCCAGCAGGAGTGACCTCAAGATGCCTGTGGGGCCACAGGACCTAACAACTCGGCTGGGACTCTCACCTCCACCCCTTCCAAATAAAGAAATCAAAAACTGTGGAATCCAGGGACCTGCTCTGGGTTACACAGCTGGTCAGCAAGAAGGACACTTTATAGAGCATTGTTGTTGTCAGGTGCCATTGAGTCGGGGTGTGATTCAGCAACCCTACATACGACAGGCGAAACACTACTGTCCTGCTTCTCCGCTATTCATAGGGTCTCAATGGCTGATTGTTCTGGGGAGTGGGTTGCCAGGTCCTTCTCCAAGCCTACAGCACCTGGTGTTCCCAGGCGATTTCCCATCCAAATGCTAACCAGGCCCGACCCTGCTTAGCTTCTGAGAGCTGATGGGATCGGACACCACAGTGCTACGGCTGCAGGCTTCTAGAGCATTAGAGACAGAAATATAAAAGCACGCCAGGGTCTCCTTGTCCGGCTCCTGTTTACACTACAGATTCTCATTCTGTTGCTCACCGTGGGCCCCCTAGCCTATCGCTCACTGTGACAGCCATAGGCAGGCAGGACTTTGTGCCGCAGAACCAGCAGGGAGGGTTTTGGTTTTTTTGGCTGGCCATGAACACCAGAAGCTGTAGGCTTGGGAGAAGGACCTGGCAACCCCCTCCCAAAAATCAGTCTGCCACTGAAAACCCTATGAACAGCAGAGAAGCACTGACAAGAGTGTTTCCTCTGTTGTACAGAGGGTCGCTATGAGTCAGATACCGACTCGACAGCACCTAACAACACAACAACATGCATACTTACTGTGTTGTTATCCTAGACACTGATCAGCCCTGTGCAGCTTACCATTTGCTCTCCTGGTGGTGGTGTTTTGTTTTGTTTTGTTTTGTTATGTTTTGGTTATTGGTCATTGATACCTGCTTTTCTGACCCCATCTCTTTGTGGTTCTGGGGCTTTCTGTGGATAAAAGGGGCTGGAACTCTTCAAGCCAACAAAGGAGAGGGCTGGGGCCCACCTTGAGCCAATCTCACCTGCTAAGTAGAGAGTGTTAAAGGGACCCTGACATTCCAAGCCTGCTCTGCTGAGGCTTCCCCTTGTGTGCATGACTCTGTGTCGCCACCTAGTGTGCAAAAGGAGTTCCCTGCAGAAGAGACACAGTTATCTACCTGAGGCATTTAGAGTGTGGATCTAAGCCATGGTACAGGTTGCCTGCGAGCCAGTGGACAGGTTCTGCTACTATTTCCCTGTCTTCCCACTTGGATTTTTATAAAGTCTTGACTCTTGGTCTAGTTTTCCGATTCACTCACTGGCTAAGGTCTTCACCTTCAAAAGCAAAGGGTGGGAAGCCATCTGGAGATAATTCGTCACTGAACCTGTCACAGGTTTACTAATATTCCTAGCTGCCTGTGAACCCACTCCTTTAGCTGCAGTGCCACGTACACCATTGAAGCCCTAGCAACAGGAAAAGGGAACTGCACACATGCCGCTGACACTGATTTTCGCGTCCCCAGATGATACACCAGCAGCCCAACCCAGGAGTCCACTATGAATACGTGATCGTGGGCACCGACGCCATCAGCCCCCAAGTGCCGCCTCACAGGAGAACAGGTAAGGTCCCTCACTCTGCTGCCTAGCACCCCGAGTCACCTCCTTTCAGAGGCCTCTCTCCCTTCTTCTGACGCCTCTGTCGTCTGCCTCTCAAGCAATGCAGAGAACTCATGGACACATATTTCACATCAGGGGACTTCATATCAGAACATGCTTCGCCACTTGAGCCTCACTGATGAGACTGTTTCATCCACTTGATTCAAAACCCAAGGGAGCATCCAGGTCGGCCCTTCCAGTCCGGCGTTCTGAGTTGGCTTGCTCTGGTTTCCTAGTGCTGCTCTCAGCATGCCTCTTCGTTGCCTCCCACAACTGGCTTGTTGTTGTTGTTGTCAGGTGCCGTCGAGTCGGTATCCGACTCATAGCGACCCTGCTTACAACAGGCGAAGCACTATTGTCACTGCTTCTCTGCTGTTCATGGGGTTTTCAATGGCGGGTTGATTTTTGGACGTGGGTTGCCAGGTCTGTTTCCCAAGCCTACAGCACCTGGTGTTCCCAAGCGGTCTCCCATCCAAGTACTAACCAGGCCCGACCCTGCTTAGCTTCTGAGATCTGACAGGATCGGATCCCACAAGGCTATGGCTGCAGGTAGCAACTGGCTTAGAAGGAGACAGATTTACTGTCTTATAGTTCTAGAGATGAGAAGTCTAGAAAGGGTTTCGCTGGGCCATGATCAAGGCAGCAGCAGGGCCAGGCTCACTGGGGATGTTCTGGAGAGAACCCAGTCCCTTCCCTTTTTCAGCTTCTAGAGGCCACTACCTTCCTTGGCCCCTGATCCCTTCTTCCATCTTCAAAGCCGGCAGAGTAGCACCTTCAAATCTCACTCCAAACCCTGCCCTCTTCCATCACCACCCCTCTTCCTCTAACATTCTCCTCCTGCCTTTTTCCTTTATGAGGATGCTTGAGATTACACAGGGGCCTCCCAGATAATCCAGGATAACCGCTGCATCTCAGAATCCTTAAATTAATTACATCTGCAAAGTACTTTTCCATATAAGGTAACCTATTCACAGATCCCAGGAATTTGGAGATGGATCCTTTTGGGGGACCTATCAAGGTCAAAGAACATAGTCTTCAGCACGGATTGCAACTCAACATCAACAAAACAAAAATCCTTACAGCTGGGTCAAGAAGCAACTCCATGATAAATGGAGAAAAGATTGAGGTTGTCTATGATTTTGCTTTGCTTGGTTCTACAATCAACACCTGTGGAAGCAGCAGTCAAGAAATAAAAAGATACATTGCACTGGAGAAAGCTGTGGCAAAAGATCTCTTTAAAGTACTGAAAAGTAAAGATGTCACATTGAAGACAAAGGTGTGCCTGACTCATGCCATAGTATTTTCAGTTGCATCATATGGTTGTGAAAGCTGGGCATTGAACAAGGGAGGCAGGAGAGGAATTGATGCATTTGAGTTATAGTGCTGGAGACGAATATTGAATATATCATGGACTGCCAAAAGAACAACAGATCTGTCCTAGAAGAAATACAACCAGAGTGCTCCTTGGAAGCAAGGATGGTTAGATTGCATCTTTTGTATTTTGGACATGTTGTCAGGAGGGACCTATCCCTGGAGAAGGTCATCATGTTCAGTAGAGTGGCGGGTCAATAAAAAAAAGAAAGACCCTCAACTAGATGGGCTTAAACATGAAAAAGATCATGTGCCTGGCACAGTGTTAGGGAGTGTTTCGTTCTGTTGTACATAGGGTTGCTATGAGTTGGACCTGACTCACCGGCACCTAATAACAACAACAGTATCATCTACCATACACCTTTTCTTATGGTCTCCTATTGCTCCTGCTAGTAACACTTTGACCTATCAGGAAAAGATAACGCCTTCACACTCACTGATCCATCTTGGGACTTCCTGGCGGGTGCTGCTGAAGGCAGCTCTGACCCGGTGCTGGAGGTGGAACTGCTCTCGGAGACGTCACCCCACCAGATCAGATGGCGGAGGAGCTCACCAACCGACCGAGCCTAGGGAAACGCTGATGATGATAACAGCTCACATGCACTTGAGTCCTTGCTCTCTGGAGTCTCACGAAAGGGCGCAGGGGGAGGTACTACCGTTAGCCTCATTGGAAGGGTTAGGAAACAGGAGCTCAAGGCGATTAAGCTCCTTGTCCAGGTCCCCCACGTGGGCGGTGACCTCAGGCCAGCCCGTGTCACGAGCCTAGATCCTGTGCTTGTTATGCTCCTTGGAGATTACCTGGTCCCGTGCTGTCGGAAGAGGAGACGGGTGCCAGGCCTGGCCCATCCATCGGCCTCTGGGCTGCAGGTTGGACCTGGCGTCCTGGAGACATTGTGTGATGGGTGCCCGGCACGAGGACGAGGGTGATGTTCACTCTCCAGGTCAGAGCACTCAGAGAGAGAATTCGTAGGTCATTTCCAGAAGCAAAACACAGTCTGAGAAACCAAGTGTTGTTGTTGTTGTTAGGTGCCGTCGAGTCGCTATCCGACTCATAGCAACCCTCATAGGGTTTTCAATGGCCGACTGTTTCGGGATTGCCTTGGGAGTGGGTTGCCAGGTCCTTCTCCCATTTTGCGGTGCTGGGAATTGAACTCGGGACCTCAGAGACTGCAGCGCAGCACTCTACCAACTGAGCTAAATCCCAGCCCTGAGAAACTAAATATAGATGGCAAAATACAGGGATTTCTGGGATCTGTTCCTGATTCCTAGAGGCAACTAGGCTGTGTGAAGTCAAACAGGATGATGATGGTTGATAGCAGGCCTAATAGATCTCAGCTAATTGCGAGCAGGGGGGCTCTGGGAGCAGCTTCCTGGAACACAGCAAAGCCATAAGGGCTCCACTGTCAAAAGGTGAATGAGGAAGGATGTTATAAAGCAGGCTCCATCCCCCATGTCAGCGGAGTCAGGAAGCTAGATTCTGAATCCAGCTCTGCTGCTCTCTTGCTGTGCACCCTCAGACAAGGCAGTGACTTCTCTGAACATATTCACAGTCTACAAAATAAAAGGAGAAAAAAATACATTCAAAAATGCCGGTCATAGTGGCGCACGCCTGTGCGTGCGGCTCAGGAGGCGGCTCAGGAGGCGGAGGCAGGAGGATCGCAAGTTCGAGACCAGAGGCAGTCTGCGTAACTTAGTGAGACCCTGTCTCCAGAAAAAAGTCAAAAAAAAAAAAAAAGGGCTGGGGGTACAGCTCAATGGTCCAGCACTTACAAAGCATACAGGCACGAGCCCTGGGTTCAACCCCCAGTACTGCAATCATCATCATCATCATCATCATCATCATTGTCATCATCTTTTTGTGGACATGGGCAGAGATTGAATGAACCATGTGTCCACCCCAACATAGTGCCTGGCACATATAATGCGCTGAAAAGATTAAAAAATACTTCTGTCTGATAACATCCTTACACAGCCTCATTCATGTCAGTATGCCTGGTCTTCATTCTGTTGGTCTGATCTGCACATAATATTTTATCCCACGTGGTATTATAATTAACCAACTAAGTAAAAACATTACTGGGAAAAGAATGGGAAAAGCCCTAATACTTTTAACTGTGTTCTGCAGTGGCTCTAGAAATTGCCTCCTTATTTTGTATTGAAATGCTGCGTGCTTAAATAATTTTCAATCAAAATGGAAATATATTAAGCCAAAACAACTGCCCTATAATTGCCAAAACTTGGAAGCAACCAAGAGGTCCTTCCGCAGGTGAGCAGAAGGACAGCAGTACATCCAGCTGGTGAAAATCAGTGTGCCTACAAACCATCAAAAGACAGAGAAACCTACAATACATAGTCTTAAGTAAAAGAGGGCTGGGATTTAGCTCAGTTGGTAGAGCGCTGCGCTGCAGTCTCTGAGGTCCCGAGTTCAATTCCCAGCACCGCAAAAATGGGAGAAGGACCTGGCAATCCACTCCCAAGGCAATTCCGAAACAGTCAGCCATTGAAAACCCTATGAGGGTTGCTGTGAGTCAGATACCGACTCGACGGCACCTAACAACAACAAAGTGTTAAAACTCAGATCACAATAAAATTGCATGATATTTTAATGCCATTGAAAACCCTGTGAGGGTCGCTGTGAGTCAGACACGACTCGACGGCATCTAACAACAACAACAACAACAAGTAAAAGAAGTCAGTCTGAACAGGCTATGTACCAACTAATTCCAACCACATGGCATTCTAGAAAAGCCCAAAGTAATGGCTGTCAGGGTGTGAGGAGAGAATGACAAGGCAGTGAACCCATACCGCGTGATGCCATGTCAGAGCAGGTGTGTGTTATTACGTATTTGTCCAAGCCCACAGCTGTGCGCCCCCGAGCGAGCCTGGAGGAGACTGGAGTCTGAGTGGGAATGATGTGTCTGTGTCTGTTCATCAGTGGGAGCAAATGAGTCCTGGGGTGCGGGCTGTTGATGGTGAGGGAGGCTCTGCCTGTATGGAAGCCGGTAGATGGAACTCTGTACCTTCTGCTCAGTTTTACCCTGAACCAGTAACTTGTCCTAAAAGGTAAAATCTATTAAAACAAAGCGGCAACAGCCTCCAGCCTGATCCCTTTCCCAGAGGACCTCTCTCTGAACATTTTGATGGGACTCTGCCTGCTCTCTTTCTATGCATAGACAAGTATGTTTGCAGATGATCTGAGTCTTTGTGTGCAGTCTCGAGTGTATAAGGAATATGGAATAGCATAATCTTCATGGGTCAGCTCAAATCCGCCTTAACCGCAACCCTTGAAACTGGTAGGAAATTCTATCTCAGTCAATTTGTTGTTGTTGTTGTTGTGTGCCGTCGAGTCGGTATCCGACTCATAGCCACCCTCAGGGTTTTCAATGGCTGAGTGCTTCGGGATTGCCTTGGGAGTGGATTGCCAGGCCCTTCTCCCATTTTCGCGGTGCTGGGAATTGAACTCGGGGCCTCAGAGACTGCAGTGCAGCGCTCTACCCACTGGGCTAAATCCCAGCCCCATCTCAGTCAATAGGGGGCTAAATACACACACATACACATACACACATAATCTGCAGATATGAGGAAAGATCCCAGAACCTTAGGTAGATCAGAGCATTGGCTGGCCCCTCTGGAGGTGTCTCCATACCAACCTCCCCGAGGTGCCTTTGGGAGCAGCCTTGTGGGACTTTCCCGTGAGGACCCCACCCTTCCAACTTGTGCAGAGGGCGCAGGATGCTGGGTGAGAACCAGCGGGCCCCCAGTCCCACCCCAGGCACGGCCTCCTCCTAGGATGTTTCCTGGTGCCTGTCAGGGTCCCTGGTGCTCAGGAGACCCAAGACCTCAGACTCCTACTTCCTCACTGGAGCATCTCCCTCTGAAGCGTTCTCTCCATTCTTCCCTTGTTCTCCTTCCTTCTTCTCTTTCCTCCCCCTCTTTCTCTCCAGCTGATGCCTCTGGGAAGTCCATTTTTTGAGAGCCCAGGTTTGCACAGCTGACAACCTCAGGCAGCTTTTTGTTTCTCTCCTGTTAAAAACCCAAAGCAAGAAAATCTACAGGGATGACTACTCCTTCAGATGGGAGCTGGGGGAGCGGCAAAGATGGTGAACCAAACCCAAGCCCATATCTCAAAAAGTGACAAGCCACATCCCCGAGAGTGTGTGTGTATGTGTGTGCCTGTATGTGTGTACAAACTGAATTCTATGCTTTTATTGCTCACCAAACAACCTACAGAGTCATATCTACAAGTCAGAACGTAAATGCGCCGCATCCTTTTTTAAAAACACAAATCACATGGTATTCCATTTCACAGTCATAGCATATCGTATTTTAAACACCACCATGGGTGAACATCTATTCTGTTTCCCTATTTAAACGATACTTTTAGCAGCTATACTCGTATGTACGGGTATGAGAATATTTGTATGAAAAATACTCTAGAAACTGAATCACTAGGTCAAAAGGTATGTGCATTTAAAATTTGGATAGTTAGTGCCAAATTGCTCTCCAGAAATTGACATCTATTTGCCATGTCACCCACTGTGAATGAAAATGTAGTTTTCTTCACCTCCAGCAAGGGTTCTAGGGTCTTAAGAGGTTATAAACTCTCCAATCCTTATTGTTACCTAAATAGCTCCTGGTGTTCTTGTTCTGATTTTCATAGGTAGTTCTTTCATTGCAAGTGAAGTTGAGAGTTTCTGCATGACTCTTGGCTGTTCATATTTCTTTTTATTGGAACTCTCTCTCCAGAGCCCTTGCATACATTCCCTCAGGAGATGTTCCTCTTTTTCTTATTGATTGCTAACAACGTCTTGGATATTAGGGAAATGCATGTCTACTCATTTTAAATATGATATATGTATATGCTACAGATCAGAGATGGTAACATGCTGTGTAACTTCTCTTATTGAAGCAATTTCCTCTTTCAAATCAATAACCAAAGGGATCTTGTTTGCGTGTGTGTTCACTGCCCATCCTAGGGGATGCCTTCAATGGCCAGCTGGAAGAGGAAGGGAGGAGCCAGGAAAGAGAAGAAAAAGAGAGAAACAAGGAGAAGGAAGACTTGCACGGTGAGGCACCTGAAGTATTTGCCGCGGAAGTAGCGCAGCCCTTCCCGGCCAGGCATCAGGATCGATTTTCTTCCCATCGACCAGACAGCCTGGTGCCCCCAGCACCACAGACACCGCGGCGAAGCCGAGATCACAACTGGAAGCAGCTGGGGACAACAGAGTGCTCCACAACCTGTGGGAAAGGTGAGCCTGTTTGGGGGACCAGGGTCTCTGCAGAACTTAGGCAAGGAAGGTTTGGGAGGCCACAAGGGACCGGACAAACCCTCACCTTTAAGAACCATCTGATAGAAGGCACGAGGGTGTGACGGTGTGAGAGACCCCCAAAATGACCCGCAGTCTCCATGAGTGAACAGTAGGACTTATGAGGTTCAGAAAAGCTGCCACACTCTTGATTACACCCGTGTGTGTGTGTGTGTGTGTGTGTGTGTGTGTGTGTGTGTGTGTGTGTGTTACTGGGGATTGAACCCAGGGCCTCGTGCCTGCATGCTCTGCAAGTGCTGGACCACTGAGCTGCACCCTCAGCCCACTATTTTTTTACTGTTTGAGACAGGTTCTTGCTAAATTTCGCAGACTGCCTCAGGTCTCAAACTTGCGATCCTCCCGCCTACGCTTCCCGAGCCGCTGGGATTACAGGCATGTACTACCGCGCCCAGCGGTTACACCTTATTAAGGGTAAAGTATACAGATGAGAATCAGCACATGGATGGAGTCCAGGAAAAGTAAGGACCAGCTTCCAGGTGTCCCCTCTCGGTACTGCTGCACAGGGACACACTTACTTCTTCCAACAGTGATGTGTGACAACACGCCCAAAGTACTACCCACTAGAGATGCTCACCTGAGCTTTGGGGTCCAGGGCTTTTACTTGGAGCTGGTCACAGAGGCATGTAGCTGACATTTGCAGCCCAGGAGTCAAACTAACACAATGTGCCAATGGACATTCGCCATAAACCACATCATTAGCTTAAATTACCTTGTCACACCAAAACAGCATGGCCCAAGATCTCAGGAATAGGAAAACACCCTCATCAGAATATTTCAAGGGCTCCAAGGTTCTCTCCCAGGAGCTGGTCAGAGGCTTTTCTATGAAATGTGCAGGGTTCAAATGACCCAGGTGTGCTGAGTTCACTGATAATCACCAAATACACCCCCATGCTTCAAGATCTACACGTTGATCTATAAGATAAGGTTGTGCAGACTTATACAAATCCCATTCTCAATTCCAAGGATGGGGCCAAACAACATACTTTGGGGGCTTGGAGTGTGAGCGAACTTTTATACTCACCAACTCCCTCCCTACTCTCCCAGTAAGAATCTTAATCCCAGGTTCATCCACTCCTCACCCAGTCAGCTAGGGTCACCAGGAATGACCCTGGAGCCTAACAAAGTCAGGTTTACCGACTCCGACTCCGTGCAAGAAGGGAGACCACATTCCAGAAGAAGCAGGGGCATCTCCCCGAACAAAAGAAAAGATAGACTCATGAGATTGGGGGTGAAGAAGCAGTCTGGGTGAAATAAAGCAGGGTTTTAGCAGGCTCAAAGCCAAGCATGGCTGCGTGTGAAGGGGTAACCATCAGGTCTTAACAGTGGCGTGGACGAAGCACTCCATTTCCTTGGAAACGCCAAAGTTAGGATTGATGAGGAATGTTGTGTTCAAAAACTCCCTATGTGACCATCTGCCCCCTGGGCTGGTTGCTGACTCTGCCTCTGTTTCAAGGTGACTTAGACCTTCATTGCCAGGATACACCTGTGAGCTGGTTCGCTATAACTGCCTCTCTACATGTGACAATAGCCTCTCGTTTGCAGTCAAGTGCTATTGCCCCAGAAACAGCTGTTCTCTGAGGGGAGATTACTGTAGAAACAGAAAGGCTGTAGCCCCCAGACTTTCTACAAACAGAGAAGCTGTGTGACACACCTAGAGTATGGGTGTGGGGATTTTTTTTTTCCCCCTTTTCTTGGAGACTTGAATCTGAGGTCATGAAATTTGGAAACTTTGACATGATTAGCATGTGAAAAAAATCTCACAACTGCTTCTAAAGCTTTTATCTTTTTCATAAGAGCATTGGATTACTGCCTTTGGAAAACAGATTTTAGGTTTTCTGTTCTTTTCGGGGGCTGGAGCTTTTCCTACTCAGAACGGCTGCAGATTCCATAATGACTTGGTAATGGGAGAATTAATTTATAGAAGTTTTATTGCCCCGATTTTATTATGTTCATACTTGATATATATGCAAAGAATGTGGACTGGATATTCATTGAACCAAATTCTTTTATAAGCTTTATGCGAGAAAATTAAATTCGTGTAGAATGTGTTTTGACAGAGGCAGAAAGCTAGAGATAATTCTGTATTAAAGCCAAATCATTTTCATAAGATTCGGCCCATGCATTATAGAAATAAGCAGTATATAACTTAATTGACATAAGAACTCAAGATCAAAACGTATTATTTCCAAAAAAAAATTCTGGCACTGAGGTGGTGGCATGGTACCCATTAAAAGAACCAGATACACTCATAACTAGGTAAAAATGAGGGAAAGTCACAAGAAGGACGGAAATTGCCCTTGTGAGCTTTTGTATGAAGAGTGGCATGTGCAGATTCTTTTCTGCCATGCCCAGTGACCACAAGGCTTTCCTCTGTGGACAGAATCAGCTGAGGACAAAAGGGGGCACCTCTTGTCAGCCCATCCCTTACCCTCCGCACACAGTCCTGGGCTCACCGAGTGGATGCTCCTTGCTCGTCCAAGTGCTCATTCAGCAAGCCCCTCTTCGTTCGCCATGGTTTGAACATAAAACGCACCCCGAGATTCGTGTTTGAATGCTTGTTCCCCAAGGGGTAGTGCCGTCTTGGAGGCTGTGGAACTGTGGGAGGTGGGACCTGCTGGCAGAAATAGGTCGCTGAGGTTTTACTCGGGCCCCACTCCCAGCCAAGCTCTCTCTGCTCTCTGCTTCTGATCCACCATGATGTGCATCCTCCTCCACAAGCCCCGCCACTACGCCACTCTGCCACTAGGGCCTGAGATCCTCTGGACAATGAACCAGATAAACCTGTCTTTCCTCCTTAGGTAGTTCCATCAGGCACATTGCCATGGTGATACCCATGCTAGCTAACATACAATTCTTACCAGACATGATAGAGAAACCCCATAGCCAAAGATTGCAGTTACTTTGGCCCTCCAGCCCACCCTGGCTGTGTGATCCACACTGAGGTAATAACTTGCCCTCCTTTACTCTCCTTGGGTATCTGAACAACAAACTCATGCTCACAGCCTCAGAACTAACTCAGGTGCCCCCTTCTCTGTGGAGCCTTCCTAACTCTGCAAAGCACAGGCAGGCACTTCTTCCTTGGACACATTTCTGTCCCAGCCCTGCGTGGCTGGGCTGTCTCCCAGAATCTACACTGCAGCCTCTGTACCTGGCATCATAGTGAGCACACAGGGTTTCTCTCTCTCTCTCTCTTTCCTTTTTTTTTTTTTTCCTTTATTTTGAGACTGAGTCTCACTAAGTTACACAGACTGCCTCTGGTCTCCAACTTGTGATCCTCCTGCCTCTGCCTCCCGAGTGGCTGGGATTGCAGGAATGCGCCACTGCACACAGTGTTTCTCAATGCACGCTCCTCAAATGCTTTTTGGATAAAAGAATATGTGAATACCACATATCAAATGTGGGATATGTGAGCTATTAGAAAATGCATGAGGGGTGCTGGGCACGGTGGCACATACCTGTAATCCCAGTGTCTCAGGAGGCGGAGACCGGAGGATCACAAGTTCGAGACCAGAGGCAGTCTGTGTAACTTAGCGAGACCTTGTCTCAAAAAGAAAAAAAATGGGCTGGGGGGCACAGCTCAGTGGTCCAGCACTTGCAAAGCACGCAGGCATGAGGCCCTGGGTTCAACCCCCAGTACCACAAAAAAAAAAAAAAAAAAAAAAAAAAAAAAAAAAGAAAGAAAGAAAGAAAGAAAAGAAAAGAAAAAAAGAAAATGCATGAGGGCAGCTTTCCCATCGTTATTACAGCCTCACTATACAAATCTATTCCGATCTTTAACCATGTTCTAGCAGTAGCATAAAGAATGTAAATTTATGTATTCAAAACTTAATAATCTTTTTGTTATTGTTTTGGTTTTTTTTTTTTTTTTCCTCCCTTTATTGGTAAATGTTGGTGGGGCACAGAGTAATACAGCATTGGCTTTTTCCATTACACAACTATTATCACTTTTGGTTATACTTTTATCAACTTACTAAGCTTATGGAAGTCTGCAGCCGTAGCCATGTGGCATCTGATCCCATCAGATCTCGGCAGAGTCGGGCCTGGATGGGAGACCGCCTGGGAACACCAGAAGCTGTAGGCTTGGGAGAAGAACCTGGCAACCCACTCCCAAAAATCAATCTGCCATTGAAAACCCTATGAACAGCAGAGAAGCACTGACAATAGTGTTTCCCCTGTTGTACAGAGGGTCACTATGAGTCGGATGCCGACTCGACAGCACCTAACAACAACAATAACAAAGCTTATGGAACCTTTCGACTAATATGTAGTAAAACACATATGCATATTAGTTCTATTCCCCTGTTTTTCCCATGTATTCAGGAAGTTGCATCGTTTACATTAAGATTATCCCCCCATAGTCCCCTTACATTGATTCTCCTCCCCACCCCACCTTCTGCAGTCCTCGCTTCCCTCTGCTACTTCCCTCCCTCCTCCTTTCTACTCTTTATGTTATCCCTTCTTTGCTACAAAACTGAATAATCTTCGTCTCTAGATGTCCACGTACTTTGCATTTGCTCTTCTGAGGTAGCATGTCTCCCTTACATTGTGGATTCACACACACGTGCACATAAAGAAACGCTCCTGTTAGAGCATGAGGGGTGGGATTTAGCACACACGGTGTTCATTTTTAATATTTAACCTCTGCCTACCCATGTGTGCACAGCTGTGCCCGTGCGTGGCCTCTGCCACTCAGTGCCGCTGAGAGGACAGTCCGCTTCCCTTCTTTACCCAACTAAACAGCACTGGATGTCTAGCCAAAGATACTGAAGGGAAACGAAAAAAAGGGGGGGTGCATTTTATTTAGCTCAGTTGGTAGAGCTCTGCACTGCAGTCTCTGAGGTCCTGAGTTCAATTCCCAGCACCGCAAAAATGGGAGAAGGGTCTGGCAATCCACTCCCAAGGCAATCCTGAAACGGTCAGCCATTGAAAACCCTATGAGGGTCACTATGGGTCGGATACTGACTCGACGGCACCTAACAACAACAACTTCTCCAGTAGCTCCAGCTCCCTTTCCCTTCCATGTGGCAAGTTGGGGAGTCCATGCCTGCCCCTCCTCCCTCCCTTTGGGTTCGCCCCCTCTGTCATGGTGACGGCAGACATTAGGGCAGGGGAGGTAGCATGCATGTTCGAAACTCGTAGCTGCTCTCCGGGTCATCAGCGGGAGTGACAAGTGTGCTGTGACCAAGGAATTCCAAGCCTGCTGGCACTGCCCACCCCTCTGCTGTGCCCCTTGTGACGTTATCACTTGTCCTTTATAGATCCTCCCCCACACTTTCTCCCTGCGGAAGCTGACCGGACTGCGCTCGTGTCTGTGTCTCTTCCACGTTCATCTCCTGTCCTGCACATGCTTTCGGCGGTGTTGTGCCTCTCGGGGAAGACCCACAAGGGGCCCTCACTCAATGTAGCTGCCGCCCAGACCTCTGCCAGACCCCTAGCTTGGCTCAGTTGATTCTGCAGGACGAAGTCTGGAGTATTTCATTTTTTTTCTGGATCCTCCTTTTGTCTGTTTCTTCATAGTGTCTCCCTGACCTCCAAACTGTCCCTGAATTTCACTGACTGACTTACCCCATGTATGATCTCCTAATTCCTGTTGGCCTGCAGCAGTAGCCCTGTAACATCCGATCCTGTCAGATCTCAGAAGCTAAGCAGGGTCAGGCCTGGTTAGTGCTTGGATGGGAGACGGCCTGGGAATTCCAGGGGCTGCAGGCTTGGGAGACGGACCCAGCAGCCCACTCCCAAAAAACAGTCAGCCACTGAAAACCCTATGAATAGCAGAAAAGCACCAACAATACTATTTCACCTGTTGTACGTAAGGTCACTATGAGACTCGGCAGCACCTAACAACAACAACGGTTACCTATGGGCCCCCACATGTCTGTCAGCTTGTTGTGCTGTGAGGGCTTGCATGTTGCTGTGGCTGAAAGCTATGCCACCAGTATGTCAGATACCAGCAGGACCACCCACAGTGGACAGGTTTCAGGTGAGCTTCCAGATTAAGACAGACTAGGGAGAAGGACCTGGCAGCCTGGGACCTCCATTTGCTGATGTGGCACAACTCAAACTCAGAAGAAACACAGTGGCTGCCATGAGCTCAGACATAAAAGAGATCCTGTGCACAGCACAGTGTCACATAGTGTTTCATTCTGTTATACATAGAGTCACTATGAGTTGGGCCCAACTCAACAGCACCTAACAATAACAATTACCTATGGTACAGTTCCCTCCTCCAACACAGCATCCTTCTGTTTTGATCAACTTGCCTATATACAAGCCAGACAAACCACCCAGAGTATTCCTGCTGCCTGAGCCCAGCCAGCCCTTGCCCTCTCCACCCTGCTCTTGCTTGCTAGCATTAGAAGAATCATTGCACGACAATCTTGAACAGTGGGAAGTGACCAGGTGCCATTCCAAGCGACAGTCTCCCTTTCTGCAGATATTAAAAGTGGCCCAAAGCAACTGTTGCAGTCACTGGAGTCAAGAATTGAATGTGTTTCTTCTCACCATCAGAAAGATAAAGAGCCAGCTGGGCGAGGTGGCACACGCCTGTCATCCCAGCAACTCAGGAGGCAGAGGCAGGAGGATCGCAAGTTCGAGACCAGAGGCAGTCTGTGTAATTTAGCGAGACCCTGTCTCAAACATTTAAAAAATGGGCTGAGGGTGCAGCTCAGTGGTATAGCACTTGCAAAGCATGCAAGTGCGAGACCCTGGGTTCAATCCCCAGTATTGCAAAAGAAAAAAAAGGAAGAAAGGAAGGAAGGAAAAGACAAGGAGCCTGTGATTTCTTTTCCTTGATTCATTTCCATGGAGCTGAACGGTGGACAGTGAACACTGTATGCAGAGGCACTAAAGTGGTGGGCAAGGCATGCAGTGGCCGTCTGCCAGACATCCCCAAGCAGGACCCATCTTTCCAGGCCCAGAGCATTCCTATAGTATCCTATATCCTTGGGGCTAAAAATATCAGCTTTCCCCCTTGTGAGTGCCAAATGGTTGGGGTAGTTACTTTTGCTTTCCAATCCACAAACTCTTAAGTGGAAAAGTTAAACCCACGTGATCTGGAGGGAAAGAAATAGGTTAACTAAGATCTTTACTTAATCCCTTAATAGCTGGGTCCCAAACGGTACACTGCAAGCTGTGAATTGAGTCCTATTCATCCTTATAACTCAGCACAATGTCCTTAATGTTTGTTGAATTTAATTAAAGGTTTCTTCTATCTAATGGAAAGAGAGAGGTCGCTGAACAAAATTGAATTCCACAAAAGTTTTTGCTTCCCACTAATTTTACAGTCAGTACTACTATTTACTCAGCCAACAATTAGGCTTAACTGGGACATTATTTTAAACAATGGTCTCAGGTTATAGCTACAGTATAAATCTTTATTGCTGGAGTACGTTAAACAAATGATCATTCCACATTCAAAACTCACAAACTGTCAGGTTTTTCATAAGAACTAGCCTCTGGCTCAGAGTGTCACACAAGGTCAAGTTAAAAGATCCCTGAATCACTTTCCGGTCTGACGGAGACACTTATGTTACAAGTTATCCCTCATGATACCATGAAAACAGTAGCAAGTCAGACGTCCAGAAATATAAATGCCTAGCCAATTAGCAACAGAGATTTGGGGGTCAATGATAGTGTTCTTCCCAGCAGGAACTATGTACCAGCCTAGACTGAGGAGAAGACAGTTGTTTGTGAAAAAGCATCAACAGATGCTTGGTTCAGACGGTTCCTTCCGTGGGTTATTTCTCATTTTCTAGGCATACATATCCTGGGTTCGATTCCCAGCACTGCAAAAATGGGAGAAAGACCTGGCACCCCACTCAAACAATCAGCCACAGAAAACCCTATGTAGCAGAGAAGCACTGACATAGTACTGGGCATGGCACAGTGTCCGTGAGTGTTCCATTCTGCTGTACAAGGAGTCACTATGACCCAACTCCAGGCCACCCAACAATGACGTCCCCTCGTAGTACCCCAACTCTGCCAGCAGGTGGCAGCAGAGAGAGAAAGGCAAAATTGAATTGAGCTAGAAATTCCACTTAACTGCCTTTTTACCCAAAATAGTTTTATCCTTCTTAAGCCAATGAAACTAGATTGTGTATTTAATACAAAAGCCTAAGACAGCTTTTTTTTAGCAAAGTCCTAAAAACAAGTCTTAGACCTATGATAAATATTCATTCAACAAACTTGTATTGAATACCCCTACTCTGCCAGGTACCAGGGTTACAGACATGAGCAAGAGCTAGTCCTATGTCTGAGATCCTCACTGTCTCGCGATAACTAAAATGCCACTGGATCAGGATGTTATTAGAAGACTGTATCAAGCCAGGTGTGGTGGCGCAAGCCTGTAATCCCAGCAACTCAGGAGGCGGAGGGAAGAGGATCACAAGTTCAAGACCAGAGGCAATCTGCATAACTTAGTGAGACCCTGTCTCAAAAAGTAAAAAAATGGGCTGAGGGTGCAGCTCGGTGGTATAGCACTTGCAAAGCGTGCGACCGCAAGGCTCTGGGTTCAACCCACAGCACCAGGAAAAAAAAAAAAAAAAGAGGAAGAAGTGCATTCTCCCATTTTTGCGGTGCTGGGAATCGAACCCAGGATATGTATGCCTAGAAAATGAGAAATAACCCACTGAAGGAACTGTCTGAACCAAGCATGCTTCTTCACAAACAACTGTCTTCTCCTCAGTCTAGGCTGGTACATAGTCCCTGCTGGGAAGAACACTATCATTGACCCCAAAATCTCTGTTGCTAATTGGCTAGGCATTTATATTTCTGGACGTCTGACTGGCTACTGTTTTCATCGTATCATGAGGGATAAATTGTAACATAAGTGTCTCCATCAGACCGGAAAGTGATTCAGGGATCCTTTAACTTGACCTTGTGTGACACTCTGAGCCAGAAGCTAGTTCTTATGAAGTGCATTACAAAGGAGGAAAGCACCTGTTCTGGCTATTCTCAAGTCTTCTCTGCCTCAGCCTGTCTCATACACATACCTAGCCAGGCAAGAACTTTCACCCTGCCTTAGGCACCCGGATGGCCCCCTTCCCCAACCCTCGTGCACACCTACCCAGGTCCCACCCTTTCTCTAAGTCACAACTGGACCACCAGGGACACCTTCTCTCTCATGTGTCCCGAGAACCTTGGAAAAGTTACCATTTGCGTTCTTTCTGTGACCACTCCCCTGCCTACTGGCGTCTTTGTTACCTCTGTTATGAAAATGGTTTTGATCTGCCCTTGAAAATGTTCCAACCTTATCCGCCCATAAGCTCTTCAAGGGCAGGAGCTGGGTGTGACCCTGCACGCCACCGTCCCTAACAGAGCCCAGTGGGTGTCTGCCAACACCCAGGTAGAGGGTGTGTGGGGGCCGCGTCCTCGCTCTCCTGTCCCTATTCTCCGTCAGCACCTGTGAGCCAGGTTTGCAGAGGGCGGGGCTGTCCCTCAGGTGTTCTTCTTGTTGCAGGATCGCAGTTCCCCATTTTCCGCTGTGTGCACCGGAACACCCACGAGGAGGTTCCTGAGAGCTACTGTGACTCCAGCATGAAGCCCAGCCCCGAGGAGGAGCCCTGCAACCTCTTCCCCTGCCCTGCCTTGTAAGAAGCCCCGCCGGCTAGGTCGCCTCTTGCCAGGCCACTTCTGGTTATGTGTGTGTATGGTCTGGGTGGCAGACATGACCAAGTCTTTAATATCAGTCTGACTTAGCAACACCAGACTTGGACTGTACATGAAATGTGGTCTGCGTAGCAGGCCTTGCCTGTCTTTTGCGAGGAGCCTAGAAGCCGACAATCTTTAGCAAGTCAGCACGCTTAGCCAGGAAGCCAACCCTTTAGAGACCTGGAGCATTCAGGGTCTTGCCCGGGAAGGAGAACAAAGGAGGAAATACAGAAAGGGGAATCCAGGGTGGAGAACGTCGCAGACTTTCTGAGGACACAGAGAGGGTACTGACAGTCAGCCTGGAGAGGATGGGGAAAGTGTCACAGAGGTCTTAAACTCATTATTGAGTGATAAATAAGATATTTCCAGAAGAATGGGGAGAGCACCGGGCGTGGTGGCACACGCCTGTAATCCCAGCGGCTCAGGAGGCGGAGGTGGGAGGATCGCAAGTTAGAGATCAGAGGCAGTCTGTGTAATTTAGCGAGACCCTGTCTGAAAAAGTAAATAAAATAAAATAAAATAAAATGGGCTTGGGGCACAGTTCAGTGATCCAGCACTTGCAAAGCATGCAGACATGAGGCCCTGGGTTCAACCCCTAGTACCGCAAAAAAAAAAAAAAAAAAAAAAAAAAAAAAAAAAAAAAAAAAAAAAAAAAAAAAAAGAATGGGGAGGGGGACATTCCTAAAAGGTCAAAACCTAATTCTCTAAGTAATAAACATGTGGGGGTGGGGGTTTAGTTCAGTTGGTAGAGTGCTGCTCCGCACTTTCTGGGGACCCAGGTTCAATCGCTAGCACCGCAAAAACATGAGAAGGATGTGGCAATCCATTCCCAAAGCAATCCCGAAACAGTCATTGAAAACCCTAGGAGGGTCGCCATGAGTCGGACTCGACTCAAGGACACCTAACAACAACATCAGCAACAATAAACATATAATTCTCATCCAAATACAGAATGGACATGGGCTGGTGTCTCGTTTAAGTAATCAGAGATGATAGGATGATGGAGGACGGCTTGTGGGGAGGGCGTGGAAATCGTGAAAAGCAAAGAGCATGAGGATAAGGTTTCTTAGGTCTGAGAAATGAGTGGCTTAATGCCCTACAGGATAGTAAAACTTACCTTCAGAGTCAGAGTTTTGGGGTTGGTTTCGTTTCATTTACCAGATAGAAATCACCTCTACCTTCTCGTTGTTGTTGTTGTTAGGTGGTGCCATTGAGTCAAGTCCGACTCATAGCAACCCTATGTACAGCAGATCAAAACACTTGCCAATTCTGTGCCAGGCAAATGATCTTATTTATTCTGTGCCAGGCAAATGATCTTATTTATGTTTAAGCCCATTGTTTCAGACACTGTGTCAATCCATCTGGTGGAGGGTTTTCCTTTTACCTTCTCAGTTTTCTATAACTTTTTGCAGAGCAGGGGCAGCTCTCATCCCTGATAAATAGCATCTCAAACGGAGCTACCTCAGCTGGCTGCTAAGCCCTGCTGTAGGAAGAGTCATCCCACGATTCTGAAGATCCATGGGCATGGCTTCAGTCATGCTTCCCTCCTGTTAACTGAGACCTTTCTCCCCCTCTCACCCTTGCTCCTGAGCCAGCTGGGACATCGGGGAGTGGTCCGAGTGCAGCAAAACCTGCGGCCTGGGCATGCAGCACCGCCAGGTCCTGTGCCGCCAGGTGTACGCCAACCGCAGCCTGACGGTGCAGCCCTACCGCTGCCAGCACCTGGAGAAGCCCGAGACCACCAGCACCTGCCAGCTCAAGATCTGCAGCGAGTGGCAGATCCGGACCGACTGGACCTCGGTACGGGTCGTCCCTCTCTGAGACACCCCCCCCCCCCCCGGGCCTCTCACGCCTTCCCCTGGCAGGACCTGAGACGGGATAACCTTGGTTCCCCTGAGGGAGCCTGGTGTGGGGGTGGGGTGGGCAGTGGGGTTTATAAACCATAGGACCTGCGAATGGCTCAGTGGACTACAGGCTCGGTGGACTCGCGGGGGAGCCCATGGGAGGCCCGTGCCACAGACCACATCTGCCCATGGGTCCTGGTGGGGTGAGACATGGCCACCACTTGCAAAGCCACCTCCTCATTGTGCTCCTCCATTTTGCAGATGAAAAACTGAGACCCAGAGGGATAAACTAGGCAAGTTTTCACCACGCAGGTCTTAGAGGAAGGGGCTGTGTGGAGTGTTTAGGGCTCCAGTCGTCCCCGAGGCAGCCGCGTGCACTGCAGGGGACCCAGCAACACACCACGGCCATCTGTACAAGGGGCAGGTGACAGGGAATGAGGACACGTCCCCCTGACGCATGCTCGCTGTGTTTCAGTGCTCGGTGCCCTGCGGCGTGGGACAGAGGACCCGAGACGTGAAGTGCGTGAGCAACATCGGCGACGTGGTGGACGACGAGGAGTGCAACATGAAGCTGCGGCCAAATGACATCGAGAACTGCGACATGGGCCCCTGCGCGAAGAGCTGGTTCCTCACCGAGTGGAGCGAAAGGGTGAGTGCACTGGAGGCCGAGGGCTCGGGCCGAGATCGACTGGCGGGAGATCCGCGCCTCACCAGGGTCCCCAGCCACGGGAGGGCGGATCACCAGCTCCCCAGCCCAAGGCTGATTTCTGACTTCAGAGAAAAACAAAACAGAACAAAAGGCCAGGGATGAATTACTGCAGGCTTAGGGCCTCATGGGAGGAGTGAGGGGCTCCAAGATTGAAGGGTAAATGGGAAAAAAATCAGCTTAGCTGTCTTCAGCACGCCATGTGATTATTACGTGATGAAAGAATAAATGCAAACCCGGGCACTGCAGCTCACGCCTATAATCCCAGGAACTCGCGAGGCGGAGGCAGGAGGATTGTGAGTTCAAGGCCAGAGGCAGCCTGCATAACTTAGCAAGACGCTGTCGCAAAATAAAAAATTAAAAAGGGGCTGGGGTGCAGCGCAGTGGTAGAGCACTTGCAAAGTATGTGCGGGGCTCACACCTCAATACAGCAAAAAAGTAAAATAAAATAAATATCGTGAATCATAATTATATCACATCATTCATATGTTTTGTGAGTGCCTGAAATATAGACAGGCACTGAATGGTAGGCACCTTCTCTGGTGTTTAATAATTGAAAACATTTTATACATTGTTCCTCTCCCAGTAGCCTGGCCTCCCAGACAGATGTCAAGGGTCAGATGTAAAGAATGACTCAGGTATGTATAGGTAACTCTTAGCCCACTGGTTACCTATATACTAGAGAATCTAGTAATAGATCGAGTTTATCTGTTAAAGGCAAAACTAGGATTTCTATGAGAAAGGGAATCTGATGATGGATGATTATAAAACAATATGAATGCAGCTAACGCTGCTGACCACAAAATGGGAGAAGGACATGGCAACCCACTCCCAAGGCAATCCCGAAACAATCAGCCATTGAAAACCCTATGAGGGTCGCTATGAGTCGAATATCGACTCGACGGCACCTAACAACAACAACAACAACACTGCTGAAGACACACTTAAAAATAGTTAAAATGGCGATATTTATTTATTTATTTATTTATTTATTTTGCAGTACTTGGGTATTGAACCCAGGCCCTCGCGCATGCTTTCAAGTGCCTTCAGCCTCATTTTTTATTTTTTATCTTGAGTCAGGGTCTCACTAAGTGACACAGGCTGCCTCGGGTCTCGAACTCACAATCCTGCCTTCGCCACCCGAGTCGCTGGGATTGCAGGCGTGAGCCACTGCTCCCAGCAAAATGGCAAATCTTATATATATTTTACCACGGTTTTAAAAAGGAAGCAAATAATGATAGTTTGGGGGGGGGGAAACACTATGTAAAATTATAGCACAGACTTGAGGTGGGGAAAAGAGAAAGGGAAGGAGGTAGTGAATCTTACTTCCGTTCCTAGAGGGAAAGGCCAGTTAAAGAACCCTGCCCAGGACACCTGCACTGGTTGCTAAAGAAATAATCCCTGGGTTCCAGATTCTGCGGCAAAGCTTGGAAGTTTAACTGGAATGCACCTGATCTGCTCTCTCTATCCCTCATTAGGAGCCTCCCTCTCAGCTAGGCTAGGTTGGCACCGTTTCCCTTATCCGAGTTCCTCACAGTGCTTCTCAGATTGCATAAAGTGCCTACACATTACCTGGGGACCATACCGAAGTGCAGACTCAGAAGCAGCCAGTATAGAGTGGAGCTGGAGACTCTGCTTTTCCTTTTTTTTTTTTTTTTTTTTTTTTCTTTTTTTGCGGTACTGGGGGTTGAACCCAGGGCCTCACGCCTGCATGCTTTGCAAGTGCTGGACCACTGAGCTGCACTCCCGGCCCTTTTTTTTTTTTTTTTTTTACTTTTTGAAACAGGGTCTCGCTAAGTTACGCAGACTGCCTCTGGTCTCAAACCTGCGATCCTCCTGCCTCTGCCTCCAGAGTCGCCGGGATTACAGGCATGCGCCACTGCACCCGGCGCTGAGACTCTGCATTTCTAACAGGCCCCCAGGGCCACTGGTGCAAGGGCCGTACTCTGAACAATGACTCCACAGAAAAGATGGAGGAGACCAGTCAGGTTCCTAGGAGATGTGATTGAGCGGTGAGCCCCAGCCCAGTCCTACCTCCAGCAGCGCGTAAGCATCGGTGCAGTACCTCAAGCTCAAAGGGGCACAATACCTAGGGTCCTGGGGGACCTGTCAGCAGGTGCTGGTGGGTGGTTGATTCTGATGGGTCAGCATCAGTCCCGACTGGCCAGCGCCCACATGCACTTGCTATTGTGCCAACATGGACACCGATGATGAAGAGCACCCCCAAAGCGTTCCCATAGGTTCCCTCTCTCAGCATTGTCAGATGCTCCTTCCTCTGCCCCCCATAGTGATCCGCCTCCGTGGAAGTGTTGTCCAGAAAGGACGGGCAAACCTGAGAGGCAGCCTTTGCTCCACCTGCAGAGATGGTCCTGAAGATTCTCACCCAGGGCTCATCTTCTTGTGGGTCCCCCACCAGGTGGCACACAACGGCTTCCCCCTAGTCCCAGGATGTCCCCAGACAGCGAGCCCCTGGTGCAGACACTGAACTTTGAGTGTGAGCTCACTGTATCCCCAGACCCAGGAGCAGGAGGCAACAGGCACCAGCTTAGCCCCCTGGGAGGCGCCACATAAAGGGAAACCAGTGGAGAGCCAGGCTCATGCCCCCACTGACTGAGACTGCACCCCTATGGCAGAGTCTCGGGGAGATCACCCCAGTGTTGCTTGTGAATCCCCCCTTTTCCCGGCCTCCCAGCCTGAGCGTTAGCTTTTGATACTGTGAACGGTGCTGTGAGGTGTTTTCGAGGTCCACTTTTGTCAGCCTCCCTGGCAGCATTGAGGATCCCCTGCAGCATTGCTCACAAAGATCACCCAGGTTCTTGTCTCATTCCTGTGTCAGAAATTCATCACCTGTCCAGAGAACCGCATCTACTTCTCATATAGCCCAAGGTGTTGGGATAGTTCCTTTTATGTTAAACCTAAGTGTTTCCTACCAGCCCCTACCAGGGACTCCTTCCACTTCTTCTCCAAGCTAAAAATTCCTAGTCGTTCAGTTCATTCTTTTGTGATTTAGTGTCTTTGTTTCTTCGTTGATGTTTATAGTAAACTTGATGAATTTTTTGTTGTTGCTGCTGCTTTTAGGTGCCGTTGAGTTGGGTCCAATTCATAGTGACCCTATGTACAACACTATGAAATACTACCTGACATAGTGCCATGCCTGACACTATGTCAGTGCTTCTCTGCTATTCATGGTGTTTTGAATGGCTGGTTATTTTGGGAGTGGGCTGCTAGATCCTTCTCCCAAGCCTACAGTAGTACCCAGTATTCCCAGGTGGTCTCCCATCCAAGGACTAACCCACTCCTGTTTAGCTTCCAAGATACGAGGAGATTGGATGCCAGGGTAGAATGGCTGAGACTTGATGAATTTTGTATTTAGGAAAATGGATTTGAAGAATGATGCTGGGCTTTTGTTTTTTATATTGCAAAGGTTGTTTTTGAAGAATGTGCATTTTGTTCTGGTGGTAAGGTAACACTATTATAAAAAATATGAAAAATTCAGAAATGTATGCCCAAGATCTCTTTGCTAAAAGATAATAATTTGAGGGCTCAGTGTAGCTCAGTGATAGAGTGCTTGCCTGGCATGCACAGGGCCCTCTATTCAATCCCTAGCACTGCAAAAAAAAATTTATAATAATAATAGTAATAATGATAATATTTTGAGATTTTTAAGCTATACTCTCCAGCTTTTTTCTACTCAGACATACTTTACATATACAGTTTTTTCTGTTTACATATTTTGAGGATATAAATCCTAAGGCATATATAACTTGGAAACCTACTTCTTTTCATTTACACACTTTGAACATTTTTTTGTGTTAAAAAACTTTAAGACATGATTTTTAATAAGAATAAGCTATTGCCAGGCATGATGGTGCACACTTATAATTCTAGCATTCTGGGAGGCAGAGGCAGGAGGATCACTGCAAGTTCAAGGCCAGCCTGGACTACACAGTGAGTTCCAGGCCAGCCAGAGCCATGGAGTGAGACCCTGTCAAAGAAAATATATATATTTCAACATAAAAAACATACATTTTATACATATATATATATACACATACACACACTATAATTGAATCGATCCCCTATTTCTAAGTGCTTGGTTTTTTCTTTTTTCTTCCTTTTCCTTTTTCTTCTTCCACACACTCACACACATACACTCAAGCACACAAAACACACTCATACACACTCAAGTACACTCAATACTTAAATATACAAACACAGTAACACCGACATACTCACACACACATAGTCACATGCTCATATATTCACACACATACACACATGCTTACACACACTCTGAAAGTCACACTCCAGCACACACACTCAAACACACACATTCATGCTTACACAGAATCACACTCAAGCACACACAGACTCAAACACACAATCGCATTCACACACATACACCTACATACACTTAAACACACTCAAATACACACACTTGCACACAAATACTCTGAAATGCACTCTCACACACTCAAGCATACTTACACAGATGCACACCCCAAAACACATAGACACTGACCAACACATGCACACACTCAAACACTCACACTCAAAAACACTCATAAAACCTCGAACACACTCATGCACACTCACACATTCACTCACATTTACACTCACACATTTGCACACTATCAAACATATGCACACCCTCGCACACTCATGTACTCTTACACTCACATATACTCATGCACATGCACTCAAAAGCACACTCATATACTCACATTCAAACACACACACAATGCACTCATACATTCACACATACACTCAGACACACTCGCACCCTCAGACACACTCATGTGAGTCCCTCGTTTCAATCTCCAGCACCACAAATAAATGAGTAGATAAATAAATATCTACAAAGAAAGCACTAATATTTCCTGATGGATAATACTATCACAAGTGAAATGCCTGGATATTTTCAAATAAGCCAAAAAGAAATTCAAAATGGCCTAACAATTGAAGTATAAGACCTAAAACGACAAAACTCCTCCAAGAAAACAAAGAGGAAAACCTCCTTGCATTACTCTTCACAATGTTTTCTTTTATCATTTCATTTTTCTTGTTTTCTTTCTTTCTTTCCTTCCTTTCTTCTTTCTTTCTTATGAAACAAAAAACTCAAGCAATAAAAGCAAAAATAAACAAGTGAGGCTATGTCAAACTAAAATGCTTCAAATGCACAGCAAGGAAACAATCAAGCAAAAATAAACAAGTGGGACTACATCAACCTGAAAAGCTTCTGCATAACAAGAAAACAATCGACAAAATGACAAGGCAACCTATCATTTGGAAGAAAATATTTGAAAACCATACATCTGAAACGTGGCTAATATCCGAAATACATATGCAACCCATACAATTCAACAGGAAAAATACAAACAACCTGATTTTAAAATTGGCAAAGGATCTGAGTAAATGTTCTTCCAGAGAAGACATACAAATGGTTGGTGGTATATACAAAAGTGCCCAACAGCACTAATCAGGGAAACCACAAGATACAACCTCACACCTCTGAGAATGGCTATTGCCAAAGAGATAAAAGGTAACAAGAGAAAAAGGGACACGTGTACACTATTGGTGGAATTGGTACAGCCACTATAGAAACAGTACAGAGATTCTTCAGAAAATTAAAAATAAAACTATCACAGGATTCAGCAACCCCTCTTCTGAGTGTACATCCAAAGGAAATGAAGCCAGTGTCTGAAAAAGACATATGTACTCCCATACTCCTTGCAGCACATTCAGAATTCCCAGGATGTAGAAATAACTTAAATGTCTATTGGTAGGTGATTGGATAAGGGGATTCACACACACACGCAAGAAAGAATATTGTTCAGCCTTAAAAAATGATTCTGTGGCAACATACATGAGCCAGGAAGACATTATGCTAAGTGAAATAAGCCAGACGCAGAAAGAACATCATTTCACTTACATGTGGAATCTAAAAAAGTCAAATACATAGAAGCAGAGAGTAGAATAGGGTTACCAATGGTGAGGGGAGGTTGAACTAAATGGGATGATAGTGGTCAAAAAGGGTATAAAATTTAGTTACATAGGACAAGTAAGCCTACCAGATGGTTAATAATGACAGAATGATGACTGTGGGTTATAACACTGTGTTGTACACTGGAGATTTTCTAGAAGACTAAATTTCAAGTGCTGTCACAGGAACAACAGAAAAGGTAAACATGAGGAGATTAGCATGTTAATTAGCTTGACTGTAGTAATCATTTCCCTGTATATATGCATACTGAAACATCATGTTGTACATTTTAAGCACATACAATTTGTATTAAAAATGTGTACTTAAAATTTACTAAGAAAGTAGATTTTAAGTATTCTCATACATCCACACTGAAGGTAACTATGTGAGGTGAGGTTGTATTAGATTTCTGCCACTGTGACAAAATACCTAAGCTAAACCAACTTAAAGAAGGAGAGATTTATTTGAGCTCATGGCTTCAGAGGTTTTAGCCCAGGTTTAGTTGGTGCATTTCTTTGGGGCCTTGTACCACTGCAGCACTGCATCATGGTGGGAAGTGTAAGGTGGAACAAAGCTGATCACTGGATGGTGGCTGGGGGACACAGAGAAAAGAGACCAGTATCCCAATATCTCCCTCCAGGGCACCCCTTGAAGGACCCAACTTCCTCCCACTAAGTCCCACCTCCTAAATGTTCCACCCCCCGCCCCCCGCCCAGTAGTGCCATCGGCTGGAGACCAACCCTTCAGTACGTGGGCTCTGGGGGCTGTTTCCTATCCAAACTACAGCAGCTGGATATGTTCATTGGCTTTGTTGTAGTCACCATTTCACAATGCTTATGTGATTCAAAACATCACAATGTATGTCATAGATGTACGTGTTTTATTTCTTAATAAAACCTCAGTACACCTGAAAAGCCTTTAGCCGTACCACCCCGGCACTCCATCCCATCAGATCTCAGAAGCTAAGCAGGGTCAGGAATGAAAACCCTATGAATATCAGAAGCACTGACATAGTGCCAGGCATGGCACGGTGTCAGGGAGTTTTTCGTTCTTTTGTACATAAGGTCACTATGAGTCAGACCTGAATCAACATTACCTAACAATAACAACAAAGCTGGAAAAATTAATCTTGTTTTTTTTTATGTTAGAGACAATAATCAGATACTGAAATAAAAAGTGTACCACTTAAAATAACATCAAAATATGAAATGCTTAAAAGCTGATAGAAAATGTCTGAGATCTATTTGCTATAAACTACATAACATTTATAAGAATCAAAAATCTAAACAAGTTAAAAGACATACCATATTCACATATTGGTAAACGATATTGTTAATATATCACTTCTACTACAGGATATACAGATTAAATGAAATGAAAATGAACATTCTAGTAGATTTTTAAAAAACAAGCTAATTCTAAAATGCAAAGATCTAGAATATCCAAAATAACTTCAAAAATGAACAAATTTCAGCACTCACATTTCTTTTTTTGTGTGTGTGCTTCTTTTTTTTTTTTTTAGAAATTTTTAATGTACATCATAATGCGATTCATTTTGACATGCACTCACATTTCTTGTATAATGATAGCATTGAGACAGTTTGATTGTGGTCTAAATACAATTGTTATTGTTGTTAGGGGCCACTGAGTCAGATCTGACTCATAGTGACCCTCGTAGGGCTTTAAATAGCTGATTGTTTTGGGATTGCTTTGAGAGTGGATTGCCATGTCCTTCTCCCATCTAAATATAAATAGACAAAAGTAATAGAAAAGAGAATTAAGAAATAAAATTATACATATATCATCAAGTAACCTTCCACAAAGATTGAAGGTAACTCAGGAGAGAAAGAAGAGTTGTTTTGACAAATGGCAATGGGATGGTCAGATAATCACCTGCATGAAAGTTATCTTCCATCTGTACCCCATGTCCTTGTCAAACCCAAAGCTGGACAGAAAAGCGGTAAAAAGGGATGTTATTTAAAAGTTATTGTAATAGAAGGAAAGAAACTTCAATGCAGATCAAGGCTCAATTCCAACAGGCTGGTTGCAGACATTTAAGAAAATTCATGCCATTAATGTTTTTAAAGATTCCTGGTGATAATGTGTCTGCTGGTCATTAACCAGTGGGGGAACTCACTGACAAGTTTGCCAGGGCCATCACTGATGAGTATCTGATGCCAGAACAAATTTACAGTCATGAAGAAACATCACTTACTGCCACAAAAAGACGGTGACTACAGCTCATGAGACAACATCCTCCAGGACTTAAAGATGCCAACGACAGGATAACTGTGCGGGAATGTGCAGGCACATGGAAGTGTCACTTTGCTGGGAGAGCCAAAAGTCTGTGTCCAGCTGGGTGTGGTGGCATACACCTGTAATCCCAGTGGCTTGGGAGGCAGAGGCAGGAAGATCACAAGTTCGTGACCAGATGCAGTCTGCGTAATTTATCGAAACCCTGTCTCAAAAAGTAAAAAAAATGGGCTGGGGGGTGCAGCTCAGTGGTCCAGCACTTGCAAAGCATGCAAGCGTGAAGCCCTGGGTTCAATCCCTGGTACCGCAAAAAAAAAAAAAAAAAAAAAAAAAAAATTAAATTAAATTTGAAAAAAGCCTGTGTCCTTGCTCTTTTAAAGGAGTGAATTTCTCACCAGTCCTTTATCATGCTGACAAAAAGGAATGGATCACCAGGGTCATCTTTTCTTATGGGTTTCATAAACATTTTGTAACAGCAGCCTATAATTACTACAGCCTATAATTACTACTGACTGGCTACGGAAACATTTTGGTATTCCTTGGCAACTGTTCTCATCCTCCAGAAATTCTCATCAAAAAATAATGTTATGCCACATACTTTATTAATTCATCCTTGATGATCAGTATATCCTCAGATTAATGCAGAACAAATACAAAACACTCCCTTGAACAGCGTGTTAGTACAACGAAAGAGGTGTGGATGTGGAGGGTTTTCACGTGGAGGACGGCAGGAAGGATACCATATTGGCTGTTGCCAGCATCTGGAACACAGTGACTAAGGCGCATTGTGCCTGCCTGGCACAGCTGTCATCTGCAGCTCTGTTCGGTGATTAGGATGAACCACGTGGTGTCTGAAGAACTCCCTATGTCAAATGAGAAAAAAACTGATGTGGGACCTCCTGCCATATGCAAAAATATATCTTCAGAGTTCATCAGTAGGGTGGAAGAGGAGGACTTTGAAGAAGTTTTCAGCATCGATAATGAGGGCTCAGTTGTTTAGTAATTGGCCAATGGTGAAAGAACCAAACTTGCTCTGAATCAAGTTGATCATGATCACTATAACAACGAAGATGACATGAACACAGCAGAAAAAGTGTCTACAGATGGCAGAGTGAAAATGTGATGGACTTAATGAAAGGCTAGAGCAGAGTGCAGTCATAACAGACCAAGAAATCATGTCAGTTTATAAAAGCAAAGACAGATTTCTAAGACAAAAAACTAAACTAAACTAAACTAAAAAACCACATTATCGATGAAGTAGGTGAATCTGGAGGAACTGTTTTAAAAAGCCATCCAGCAGAATGTCTCTCCTCCCTAGGGTGCAGTTCCTGGCCCCTCAACTACTTCTGGTGTTTGTTCTTACCTCAAAATAATTAAAATAAAATAAAATATAGCATACAGTGACCTTTTAACCAAACACAGCATAAGGTAAGACTGAAAGCTGCTATCATTTGCTGTCCCTCTTATCTAACAGCTGATGCAAGGATTCTGGTAGTGCTGTGGTCCTGCTTTGTTACCCTGAACACATGATCTCTTGACCGTGCTAATAGTACATCGTGTAGCCTGGGATTTAGCTCAGTTGGTAGAGCGCCGTTCTGCAGTCTCTGAGGTCCTGAGTTCGATTCCTAGCACCGCAAAAATGGGAGAAGGACATGGCAATCCACTCTTGAGGCAATCCCGAAACAATCAGCCATTGAAAACCCTATGAGGGTTGCTATGAGTCGGACACAACTCTACAGCACCTAACAACAGCAACGAACAGTGCATCCTATTTCTTTACCGTAAAATACTTACGTGTTGATATGCATACAAAAATGATCACTCACTGGTAGTAAAGACATTCGGCATCAGAAATGATGGTGATGCCAAGCAACCACAGATTGTACACATGAAATAGTGACACCCCTGGTTTCTGATGGGTCAGTAGACACAAACTTGGCTTCATGCATAAAATATTTAAAACCTTATATGAACTTACACATAGACTATATGTATAAAGTACATAGGGAAGATAAATGAATTTTGTTCATTTGTTCAGATAAATGAATTTCAGACTTTCATCCCATCCCCAAGATATCACATATATGCAAATACAGCAAAATAAAAAATAATTCAACATCCAGAACACTTTTGGTCCCAAGCACTGCAGGTAAGATACTCAAGCTGTATTTCAATGACTAAGTTAGTCAAACCATTTTTACTGCCAGTAAAATCATCTTTTCCATATGTGATATGACTTCTCCATCTAAGTGGTGTTCAAAACAAACCAACAAGGGTGGCTTTAAGAACACAAATCACCATCATCAGTGGATAAGCACAGCACCTGTATCAAGCCTGGCCTTCAGAGTACTATATCAGAGATCAAGAGCTTGTTCCATATTTAAAATGAAAGCTGTGACATTTTCCTCTCTTTTGAAGGATAGGAAATTGCTCTAAGTCTTCTTCATGTTTTACTTGAAATGTAAATATGATTGCTTTTGTAGGCAAGGTTTTCTCTTTCAAGTAGATATTTACCTACTAACAAAGAACATGATTTAGAGTATTTAAATGGAGAGCCTCTTAAACCATGTTACATGTCAGAGGAAGTTAGCACGTCCTTACAAAATAACAATGATTCTGATTCTCAGTCTTTGACAGAGAATGGAAAAGGAATGGTTTTGCTCTAAACATAATTATGAGTGGAAAAATATTTTAAAAGAAGAGATTTGAGGAAAATATTATGAGTATCATAACTGAGAAGAATTATTGGTGAGTTTTATTTTCTTAGCTTTGTATATTTTTTTTCTTTAAAGCATGGTATTATGTTTTAATAAGAGCAAAAATTTGGAAGAACAACTAGATGACTAAAATTAACTTTCTAGCCTTTCAAATTCATGAATCCAACTTGTTTTCTTATAAAGGATAGAAAATTTTCTGAGTAAGAAAAGAAAGCATTACTGTAGTGCAGGTTTCTTCAAACTGGTGGTAACTCGACAAAGGGAAGGGTTTGGACCTCTAGGGGCAGTAAACTGTGAGAAAGTGACAAGGAAAGACATGTTGTTGTTGTTGTTAGGTGCCATCAAGTTGTGTCTGACTCATAGGGACCCACACAGGGTTTTCAATGGCTGATTGTTTCAGGATTGCCTCGGGAGTGGATTGCCACATCCTTCTCCCATTTTTGTGATGCTGGGAATCAAACCTGGGACCTCAGAGACTACAGCGCAGCACTCTACCAACTGAGCTAAATCCCAGCCCCCAAGGAAAGACGTAGGGGAACTAACAGGAGATAAGGATGAAGGTTGGTTTATGCAGACTCAGCTCCATGTCAATTCTCCATCTCCAGCAAGAAGAATATTCACTTCTCCCCAGTACTGGGAAATGTATGTCTTGCCTTTAGGCAGGAAAGGGAACGGCAGAGAGGCCTTGCTGCCTCTGGTTTTCAGTTGCCTTCAGTTTAAAGCAATTGGTATGCCAAAGCAGTATATTCTGGGGTGGCATGTTCTGACCCCTTGTGAGCTTTTCTCTTCAGAGTTTGCTCTCTCAGGAGTGAGGCTCCACAGTGATCATATAAAAGTTTGATTGTTCAGACTGGGCTGTGATTTTATAAAACTAAATAGCTGCATACAATAAATGGAAGTTTTGATAAGGAAATGAGGTTATAAGGATCTTTTTTCCCTTTTCTCAGAATTTATTTAAAATTCTATTGGATTTATTTATTTGTAAAAGTGGCAGTGTTGCAGCATTACTCACAATAGCCAAGGTATGGAAGTAGTCTAAGTGTCCCTTGATAGATGAATAGATAAAAGATATTGTGGTACATATATGCAATAGAATATTATTCAGCTCCAAAAAAGAACAAGATCTTGTCATTTGCCACGTCGTGGATGAGCTGGGATAACATCTTAAGTGAAATAACTCTGATACAGAAAGGAAGATATGACATGATCTCGATTATATGTGGAATCTAAAAAGCAAAAAAGTTCAAATACAAACGGAGAGCAAAACAGTGGTTACCAAGGGTGGCTGGAAGAGGAAGTGGGGAGATGTAAGTCATAGAATACAAAGTAGTATGGGGAGAGGTGAATAAATCTAGATATCTAATGTACAACATGAAAAGTAAATGCGTATTATACTTGAAGTTCATGCTAAGTGGAGAGGTTTTAGCTTCTCTTGCCACAAAAACGTAGTAACTGTGCAAAGTGACAGGTATGTTAATGTGCTTCACTATGATAACTTGTTACTATCTATATCCTTCCCATAATGTCATGTTTTATATCTTGAATACATACAACGAACTAGTTTTTTTAAGTGGTAATTTCGGTAGAAACCAAACTTTGACTTTCTTTTTAAAAGACGATCCAGAAACCTTTAAAATGGGCTTTGATTATGCACTAAAAAAACACTTCTGGGGTTGGAAGGTGTTGGTAAGAAAAACGAGCAAGGCAGAGCTCAAGTCTATGTCCATTTATTCAGCTGATCTTCACGGTCTCATCTCCAGTCGCCCTGCTGCTGGACTCGCTCCAGCCCTGAACAGGAACCAGCTGCCAAAGACCCGTTGTCTGGTGAGGGGGAGCCGGGCACCCAGGAGCCGCGCCGCCCAGAAAGGAGGCTTCTGCCCACTGCTGCTGTGAGAAGCCTTGAGAGAGGCAGGCTCAGAGGCTTCTGCCCACGGCAGCTCCTTGCTTCTTTTCTTCCCAATGAAGGCTCCGAGTGCTCTGCTCCAACAGCTCTTTATTTCTTCCTTGTCTGTCCCGGTCGATGGAATGGACCCAGACTGCCCCGTGTACCACCCTTATATACTCTTCTGGGGCTTGCCGGGTGACCAATCAGAGGCAGTCACCCCATACGGGTTTCAGCCAATCAGAGGGGACATTCAAATATGGTTTTGTAGAAGTAGCCAATCAGGGGTGGTTCCAGAATGGTCCAATCAGGAGCCGTTCTGGGGTTTTAAAACAGCCAATCAGTGTTGAAGGGCCGTAGGCAAGGGAATAGATGCCACAGCCATCTTGGGGAGCTCGAGGACCCTGAGTTCCAGGACATAGGGCAAAGGTGACTGCCTAGGGAACAAGCCTCAGTCCTCCAAGGGAGCCTAGATAGGCCCTGGGGCGAACTGCCTCTCTACGCAGTGCCCTACAGTCTCACTCATGAGTACAGGCGCTGACGTGAGAAGGAATTGAAGACGATCCAATAGTTCCTCCCTTGACCAAGCCTCCTTCTGTAAACACATGTCAGAAAGAAAGGAAACGGACACAGGTAACAATGGTGCAAAGGAAGAAGGCCAGGTATAGAGTGCCAGCAGAATTTTGAGGCTGAAAAGAGTATATTACATTGGGCAGGTGAGGAAGTTCTACAGAGGAGACAGCATTTGAGCTCAGCTTTAAAGGGCTCTGATGTGTCCCAATGAAGGGAACAGCATTTCAGGCAGAGGGGACCACAATTGCGAGGGCTTTCTGAGTGTATCATGCAATCTGGGAATCATAGCCACTCTGGCTTTGTCCAGCATGAAGTGACTGGGATAGAATAGTGGGACACTGATGTATAAGAATGGGCTTATTAGGACCACTGAAAACTAATGAATTGTTTATTTCTGGAATTTTCCACTTAATATTTTCAGACTGCAATTGGCTGTAAGTGAAACTGTAGAAAGCAAAACAGCAGATAAGGGGGTACAACTAATGGAGTCTTTTGTGCACAGGAAGTTGTCAGGTATTGCTAAGAGAAAGTCTGTAGGATGATGAGGCATCCCGTCCTCCGTGGCATCATTTGGAAGTGGCTTCCGTGCCTGTGGGTGCCCTCCTCTCACGTGCCTCCTCCTGTCTCACAGTGCTCAGCGGAGTGCGGGGCCGGGGTGCGGACACGCTCAGTGGTGTGCATGACCAACCACATCAGCAGCCTGCCTCTGGAGGGCTGCGGGAACAACCGGCCGGCAGAGGCCACCCCGTGCGACAACGGCCCCTGCGCGGGCAAGGTGGAGTGGTTTGCTGGGAGCTGGAGTCAGGTGAGTGGCCAGAACTGGGGGTGTCTGTCTGTCCTTGGCAAGAGGGCTGCTTCTGGCAGCAGAGTTAGGAACCAGGACTTTGTAGCAGGCATCCCGCAGCCTGGAAGCTGGCTCTGCCGTGGGCTACCCATCACGACCCTGAGGAAGCTGCCTATGCCCTTGGCACCTCGTGCAGCCAACAGTACTCATTGAACAGCTCCTATGTGCTCACTTAAGCACGTGGGCTACATCAATGAGCAAAACAAATATCCTGGCCCTCAGGGAGCTTATGGTCTGGCATTGTTGCCTTGTCTATAAAGTGCTGGTAATGCCTGCCTCCCACGAGGTTGTTTTTTAGGAGAAACGAAATAACGTACATGATATAGCAAAGTGCGTGGCATACAGTAAACAGTAAGTCATTACTGCAGCTGCTGCTGCTGCTAGGATTGTTTCTGTTCATCCATCTACTTTTGCCTGCACTTGATAGTATCAGAAGCTGAAATTTTAAAAGTTGGAGTTGCACGTTATAAGTGAGATAATACTGAATACTCTAATAAAGTTAATTGATGAATTGATTTTCCTAACTGGTCTAACATTGAGTGTGAAGCCCTAAGAAAAGGAGGAAGGTCATTCCCTTGATGGCCTTGATCAGATCTCACTCCGTGGTTGAGCCTTAGACCACTTAGTGTCTGGCTCCAGAGCTGGCCGTTTCTCTGAGGGATTTGGCTGATGATCGTGATTTTGTCACTATCAGGACCTCTGGCTTCATATAGAAATCTGTCTTTTTAAGGAGTTTTAAAAATAGACCTTGAAAAAAGTGCACTGCCTTGTCCTTCTAAACTGGTACAAACGCTCTGGAAAACAATTTTGACAATACAAGTCAAGAAGCATAAAAATGTTCATCTGCCTTCACCCAGTCACCCTGCTCCTAGGGATTTGTTTCAAGGAAATAATTAACAGAAGAAAAAAAAAGCTTTTTCAACAGAAATGTTCACAACAGCCGGATGGGTGGGGATATTATGATTTGTCATAACTCAATAAAGTAGTATATACCAATGACAGTGGGCTGGGGTTTAGCTCAGTAGGTAGAGTTCTGCTCTGTACACTCCGAGGCCATAGATTTGATCCCCAGCACCTCAGAAATGAGAGAAGGACCTGACAGCCCACTCCTGAAACAATCAGCTATCAAAAACCCTACGAATAGCAGAGAAGCACCGACATAGTTGCCGGGTGTGGCACAGTGTCACAGAGGGTTTCGTTCTGTTGGTCACAGGGTTGCTGAGTCGGACCCAACTCGACGGTACCTAACAACAATAGCAACAGTGATCAGTGGATGTAAAAAGTGCCGTGATAACTGAAAATAGAATATGAAAATATATACGCCCTGTGAGCTCAACTGCTTCAAAATATTGTTTTTACATCAACAGCATGGGGAAATGTTTTCTTTTCTAACTTTAATGTTCTTATAATACAACCTGAAAAATACAGAGAATTCAGAAAGGAAACAAATTCAAGAGACAATTTTGAACCGGATTTTATTGTAAATCTCACTATTGGGAGCAAAATACGTAGGACCTAAAACCCCCAAATAATTCAGAGGTGAATGAATGGGAGACAGCAGTTATACCCAATACCCGTGAAAGCCGGGGTAATGGTGAGAGGTCAGTGTGAAACGGTAGCATCAGATCGTCCCCGCCGCAGTCAGTGACGAGAAGCAGTACAACTTGACTGTGTGTCACCCATTCTCTGAGGAGCAGGGAGCCAGGGTCAGGGCCTTTTCTGCTTGTGAGCCTCACACTGGCTTAGACCAAAGCTCAGAACTAAGAGTGGTCTGGGCCTGGGGAAGACACTTTTACTTCTGCTAAGATTAGAAGCAAGGGCTGGGATTTAGCTCAGTTGGTAGAGCGCTGCGCTGCAGTCTCTGAGGTCCCGAGTTTGATTCCCAGCACCACAAAAATGAGAGAAGGACCTGGCAATCCACTCCCAAGGCAATCCCGAAACAGTCAGCCATTGAAAACCCCATGAGGGTCGCTATGAGTCGGATACTGACTCGATGGCACCTAACAACAACAACAAGATTAGAAGCAAGGCATTTGTTGCCCCATTGTCCAAAAGGGTCAGACATAGCTGAATGTGGATAAGGTTTGGGTTCTGGATTTATAGAATGTTACAGCCTGCTGCCACCTCCACGCCCTGGGAATGTCACATTATCCCCCACCCCACCCCTAAATGAAATTGTTGTTATTAGGTGCCATCCAGTCAGTGTCCGACTCATAGCGATCCTATGTACAACAGGCGAGACAGTATTGTCAGTGCTTCTCTGCTAATGGTAGGGTTTTCCATGGCTGATTGTTTTTGGGGAGTGGGTTGCCAGGTCCCTCTCCCAAGCCTATAGCACCTGGTATTCCCAGGCGGTCTCCCATCCAAGGACTAACCAGGCCCGACCCTGCTTAGCTTCCGAGAACTGATGGGATCCGATGGCACAGTGGTATGGCTACAGGCCATCTGGTTTTAGTTCCTCATTGATGCTAATTAATTTTCTAAAAAGTACTAGTTTCAGTTTTAGAATAGCTTTCTTTCCCCAATTGTTATGTTGTTGTTAGGTGCCGTCGAGTCGGTATCCGACTCATAGCGACCCTCATAGGGTTTTCAATGGCAGACAGTTTCGGGATTGCCTTGGGAGTGGATTGCCAGGCCCTTCTCCCATTTTTTCGGTGCTGGGAATTGAACTCAGGACCTCAGAGACTGCAGCGCAGCGCTCTACCAACTGAGCTAAATCCCAGCCCCTCTTTCCCCAATAGTTGTTTTAAAATAGCTTTCTTTCCCCAATATTTATTTTTTAATTGAAATATAATTCATATACCATAAAATTCATCCTCTTAAACTACATACAGTCCAGCAATTTTTTTGTATTTTCATAAAATTATGCAACCACCCCCAGTATTTCTGGAATGTTTTCATCATACTAAAAGGAAACCTGTATCCATTATTAACAATGGCTTTTACTGATGTCCCTGCCAATTTCTGCTTTTCTATCCTGCATGTTCTTCCTGGCTGTTTTTCATATTGTTAGAAAAGATAATCCAGTAAGTCTTCCAAATAGAATGTGTAAGGGGTGCGCATTCTGAGCCCTTGAATATCTTTAAATGGCTTCATGTTGCCCATCAACATGCATCACTCAGTAGGGGCAGATCCCTCACTCCTGCCTCTTCCTTGGCACAATCAGGCCAGCCTGGCTGCCTAGTTCAGTTGATAACTCATTGTCCCGAGGCCCTTCCTGACCCTCACATCCACCACAAACCTAGTCTGAGACACCTGAGCTCCTTCCCTTGGCTTGGAGTCCTCCTCTGTGTGAATTCCTCACTATGGTTTTCTCCGTCAGTTTGGTCTCATCTCTTCCACCATCCAAAGATTTCCCCACAGTATCTGGTCCACTGAGAAGTGCTCTTTATCGTTGTCAAATTCCATCTCATCCACACACACATGGATAACCCCACACGCATGCATCCACTTGCTCCCAGACACAGCCAGCCATTTCTGGGCATCTGAGGTAGAAGAAGTTGAGATGTGCTCATTCTCCTTTGTTGCCTCATCTCTTCGAGGACTCTCCAAAATAGCGGAAGATAACTTCAGGTTCCGATCAAAGTGGGCAGCCTGCCCTTCTCCCAAGCACTCAGCACAGGAGTGGGGCCCATAGCACGGAGCACCTTTCAGATCCTGATTCCAAACCCCTCACCTTGCAGGAGAGAGAGGCCACAGGGACCCAGAACTGTACAAAGTATCAGCCAAAAGACACAGAAATATTCAATGTTGTCATCTAGACTGGTTCCCAGATCTCCTGACTGAGGCCCAGGGTCCTCCCCTGCCATCAGCCCAGCCACAGTGCACCGGCTCAGTCCCCCTTGCAGGGGACCCCACACCCCTGCCTGCCCCCACCTGGCCCTCCTCCCCTGCCTCTGATTCTCTATGGCTTGTAGCTCCTGAAAGAAAAAGACCAAACATAAACAGGCTCCAAACCACCTCACAAACTCACAAGGAAGAAAACAGGGGAAGAAGGTGAAATCTGTCTTCTGGATGCTAACAGGGGGGCATAAAAGGAAGCATAGACAAAGCAAAATCTGCTGGAGGAGATGGCATAAACTCATGGTCGGTTGTGAGACCAGTTCTCCCTCCGTTAGCTTGGGGGCTTCTCTTCCTGTAGACAGGTGTTATTTTCGCCCTGTTTTTATTTGATCCTGGGCCTTTATCCAGACAGCAAAGCTGGTAGGAAGAGTTTCAGGCCTGGACATCATCATTTGTTGTTGTTGTTAGGTGCCGTCGAGTCGGTATCCGACTCATAGCGACCCTCTGTACAACAGGGGAAACACTATTGTCAGTGCTTCCCTGCTGTTCATAGGGTTTTCAATGGCAGATTGATTTTTGAGAGGGGGTGGACATCATCATAGGCTTTTCATAAAGATAGATTCGTGTGTGTGTGTGTGTGTGTGTGTGTGTGTGTGTGTGTGTGTGTGTGGTACTTGGGAGTTGAACCCAGGACCACACACATACTTTGCAATAGCTCTACCACTGAGCTGTGCCCCCAGCCCATTTTTTACCTTTTATTTTGAGACAGGGTCTAAGTTACACAGGCTACCTAAGCCTTGAACACACTATCCTCCTGCCTCCACCTCCCAGTTCACTAGGATTACAGACATGAGCCACCCCTCCCAGCAAAGGTAGATTCTTTGAAGTCAATAAATGTGTATCAATAACAACTTTAATTTTTTTAAATCAAATAGTAGTAAGAAGCTAGGCATGATGGTGCACACCTATCATCCCAGCACTTGGGAGGCTGAGTCAGGAGGAGCACAAGGTTGAGGCCAGCCTAGACTACATAGGGAGGCCCTGTCTCCAAAGAATAAAACAAAAGCATCAAAAGGAAAACAAACTTGAAAAAAACCATTTTACTGGATATATGTGCCAAACAGGATAGTTTATGAGGAAACAGTTATACGCAGCCTGTTTTTGTCAACTAAAAAAATGCAGCAACCTACAATCTCATACAGCCACACGTGGCAACTCCAGCCCCATGCTGGGAAACAAGGGGAATGGCTGCCGTGGGCAGCGTCTCTGTTGGCCTGCCTGTGGGAAAGGGAGGGTCGACCATAGGGGACGTTGTCCCAGGTCTGGCCTCTTTTTCATTTGTGTGTTTGTAGAATTTTTATTTTTTTTTTATTTTTTTTATTTTATTTATTTATTTTTTATTTATTTTTTTTTTTTTGCGGTACTCGGGGTTGAACCCAGGGCCTCCTGCTTGCATGCTCTGCAAGTGCTGGACCACTGAGCTGCACCCCCAGACCATTTCTTTTTTACTTTTTGAGAAAGGGTCTCGCTAAATTATGCAGACTGCCTCTGGTCTCGAACTTGCGATCCTCCTGCCTCCGCCTCCCAAACTGCTGGGATTACAGGCGTGCACCACCGCGCCCGGCTGTGTTCATAGAATTTTAATTTAGCCGTTCATGCACAGGAGTGCAGTCTCTGGGAGGCTCATTCAGCCGCACCATCCACCCTCTGCCAGACAAAGTTAAAACTGAATGGCAGCTCTTTCTTGATCACCTCTGAGCGCGTCAAGAGTCTGTGGGCGGAGCGACCACCTTGCCGGCTGTCTTGTTCCTGGAGGGAGTTCCGGGACATAGTTTCACTTCTAGCACTGAAAGCAGCCTGGCCCCAGATTCCACATCCTCAGCCTGTGACAACTCAGGGCAGCCGGGCTCCATTCTGGGGACAAAGCTGTTCAGAACGCTGGAATGCACGCGCAATTTCTCCTGCAGAAACACCTTCAGGATCCCCTGGCTTCCTGCTCACTGAATTGGTGGCAAAATTGATGATGCCCCTCCGTGGACAGGAGTCGCCGTCCCCTCCCCCTCGTGTGACACCATCTGTCTCTCTGCTTCTTCATCCAGTGCTCCATCGAGTGTGGCAGCGGCACCCAGCAGAGGGAGGTGATCTGTGTCAGGAAGAACGCAGACACCTTCGAGGTGCTGGACCCCTACGAGTGTTCCTTCCTGGAGAGACCCCCCAGCCAGCAGCCCTGCCACCTCAAGCCTTGCGGGGCCAAATGGTTTAGCACAGAGTGGAGCATGGTAAGTCATGGTGCTCCTGACCTCCATGGATGCCTCGGGCCAGGCCCTGGGCACAGCCTGAGAGCAGAGCCTCGATTTCCCTGTAGCAATCACTGGGGAGGGGTGGAGGTGTAGCCTCTGCTTGCAGAAGAAAGGTGAGGCCTGCATGATCTTGGTTTTAAACTTCTGTTGTTGTTGTTGTTGTTGTTGTTGTTGTTGTTGTTGTTGTTAGGTGCCGTCGAGTTGGTGTCTGACTCCTAGCAACCCTATGTACAACAGGCAAAACACAATTGTCAGTGCTTCTCTGCTGTTCATGGGGTTTTCAATGGCTAAATGTTTTTTGGGAATAGGTTGACAGGTCCTTCTCCCAAGCCTGCAGCACCTGGTGTTCCCAAGTGGTCTCCCATCCAAGTACTAACCAGGCCCGACCCTGCTTAGCTTCCGATATTTGACGGGATTGGATGTCAGAGGGCTACAGCTGCAGGCCTGTTATTGTTGTTAGGTGCCATCAAGTCGGTGTCCAACTCATAGTGACCCTATGTACAACATGGGAAACACTATTGTCAGTGCTTCTCTGCTGTTCATAGGGTTTTCAATGGCTGTTTGTTTTTTGGGAGTGGGTTGTTGGGTCTTTTTCCCAAGCCTACAGCACCTGGTGTTCCCAGGAGGTCTCCCATCCAAGTGCTAACCAGGCCTGACACTGCTTAGTTTCAGAGATCTGACGAAATCGGATGCCACAGTGGTACAACTGCAGGCTAGGTGTCACATTGGGATTGTGGTAATTTTTAAGGGTCCTTCCTTGCCTTTTAGAGGTACAACCTGAAATACTAAACAGTGATATGATATCAAGAGCTCCCTCCAAACAGGGTAAGGAATGGAAGTGACGAGAATATAAATGGACGTGGTTTGCCCTGAGCTGCTAGCAGCTGACGCTGGTTCCTAGGTCCATGGGAGTTTGTTTCAATATTCTAGAAGTCTCCTTTTTGGAGGAGTTCGAAGTTCCCCAGTATTTTCCCTGCCAGGGTGCGGATCTAGTGGACTGCTGAGAAATCTAATTTGTCCCCTTTGTTGCCACACAGTGTTCCAAGAGCTGCCAGGGTGGCTTCCGGGTCCGGGAAGTACGGTGTCTGTCAGATGACATGACCCTCAGCAATCTCTGTGACCCTCAGCTGAAACCAGAAGAGAGGGAATCTTGTAACCCTCAGGACTGTGTCCCTGAAGTTGGTGAGTAGGAACTCCTGTCGTGGAGAAGAGATCTGTATCTCTCAGTCTGTCACCTTCTCTGGTGTGAAGGTGGCAAACCCAGCGAGGTCTCCCTGTGACCTTGCACACAGTCGTGGGGTTGAGGGGCTCAAGGGAACATTGATGTTACAAGATGGCTATCCCAGTCACCCACCAAGAGACGACCTTCAGCGTGAACTGATTAATATAATAATCCATCCAGAGATTCAGGTCTATCATCCTTCAGATCAAAGGAGTAAAACTTGAACTCTTAATTGTACATGCAACCGATGTCAGCTTGTGCGTGAGAGGCGATGCTGGGACCCCAGCAGCTGTTGATTGAGAAGGGAGCACGGGGAGAGGCTGAGAGGGGCCAGAGACAGGAGGGGAGAAGCAGCAGATAGCTGCATGGCACAGTGCAGACTCAGAGTCCAGAGGGACAGAGAGGCTGGATTCAAGAAGGGGGAGATAGCAGCTTGAGGCTGGGTGGCACAGTGGCTGGAGTTGTGTAGGGAACAGGGCAACCTACAACCTTGGAATGGCGTCTAGTGTCCTGGAGGGAGGCCTGGGTGAGAGGTAAGGAAAATGGACCCTCTGTGGGCTGTGGTTTGTGAGGAACAGTTAGAAAATCAAAAAAGGTGCTTTACACATGGGCTAGCCAGAGAAAGGTGCTGTTAGGTGGGCTGATGTATCTCCAGAGCATATTGGGTGCCCTAAACAACATTTCTTCAGAACATGCCGCCAGGCTTGATCAAGACTGGCTCCAGCATAGACATGTGCCCAGCCTTTTCATTAGAATTTTCCAAGGTCGTCTGCAGCCGTACCACCCAGAATGTGCCTGATCTCTTCTGATCTTGGGAGCTAAGCAGGGTCGGCCCTGACTAATACTCAGGTGGGAGAATTCTCCGTGGTCTCCTAGGTTCCTATTGACTCTCCTTTCTCTCACAGTAACATCAAAGGGAACAACATATCAATATATTGGTAGGCTCTCACCCAGAGGATGCCTCCTGCATGGGGCAAATCAGAGGTTCTCCTATTCTGACCTAACATCCTTTTCCTCCCAGGAAATTTGTGCCAGTTACAGAATAGATACTCTGGTATCAAGAACTTCCTATGTACCAACAGTGACCTGAACAACGAGTAAGCATTATGAGGGTGACTATTCCCAGTAGCAGCCCAAAGAACTAAATTCCATAGAAAGAAAATGAGCAAGAAATTTATAATGCCCATATAGAAAAATAAAGAAATAAAAAGTAAAAATAAGAAAACTGTGCCATAGAATGTAAAAGGAAGCATGAATGGATAGAGTAACTGACATGTTCCTGGATGAAAACACTCAATATTATAAAAATAAGTTTCCTGAGCAAAGCTTACCATATGTATTAGTCAGCTTTTTGTTACTATAACAAAATAGCTGAGGCAGGCAAGTATTATTTTAAAACAAGGTTACTTACAAAGCAACTTCATGAGTACATTGGAAAAATAGGGGAATATAACCTCAATATGCATTTGAGTTTTACTATACATTAGCTATATAAGTTTCCATAAACCTTGTAGAATGATGAAAGTGTAGCCAGAAGTGACATAATGGTTGCACAATGGAAAAAGCTAATGCTGTATTACTCTGTATCCCACCATCATTTACTAATAAAAGGAGAGGGGAAAAAAGAGGTTATTTAGCTCACAGTTTGGGAATTTCAAGAATATGGCCCAGCCAGGCATGGTGGTGCCTGCCTATAATACCAGCAGCTCGGGAGGCAGAGGCAGGATGGTCACAAGTTTCGAGACCAGAGGCAGTCTGCGTAACTTAGCAAGACCCTGTCTTAAGAAGTAAAATAAATGGGCTGAGGGTGCAGCTTAGTGGTCCAGCACTTGTAGAGCACGCAAGCGCAAGGCCCTGGGTTCGACCCCCGGTACCGCAACAAAAAAAAAAAAAAAAAAAAGAAAGAACATAGTCCAGGGATGGGCTCTGTTCTAGTGATAGCCTTCTTGCTGACAAAGGCCTGAAGCAGAATGTGGCAAGAGACAGGGAGTTCACACGTCTGTGTATCTGGCCTCTGTCCTTCTTAGGGCTCTATACTAATGACTCTATCTAAGCCTAATCACTTCCACAGGCCCCACATCTGAACACCAGAATGGGATTAAGTTTCTACCCTCTTAATACCACCAACATATGACTTTGGAGATTAAGTTCTGGCATGACTTGGAGGAACAAGCCGTATTCAAACCATGTTGTTAGGTGCTGTCAAGTTGGTGTCCGACTGATAGCAACCCTGTGTACGACAGATGAAACCCTACTCGACACTGTGCCATGCCCAGCACTATTGTCAGTGTTCCTCTGCTTTCCACAGGGTTTTCAATGGCTGATTGGTTTTCAGGAGTGGGCTACCTGGTCCTTCTCCCAAGCCTACAGCACCTGGTGTTCCTAGGAGGTCTCTCATCCAAGTACTAACCAAGCCTGACCTTGCTTAGCTTCCGAGATCTGTTGGGATCAGACACCACAGTGGTACAGCTGCAGGCAATATTCAGACCATAGCAGTTCATTATATACTCAGTGCATATTATAAGGCTACAGAAACTAAAACTATATGGTACTGTTACAGCCGAGATAGACGTACCAATGTTACCCTGCAGAATTCTGAAGCAGACCTATTGTACAAGGTAAATTAATTATGATAGAGATTGAATGTAAAAGCAAAGGAGGTAGGAGAGACTCCAATAGCATTAAGACAAAGATCTGCTTCAAAAAAAAAAACCTTAAATGTTAAATTATGTCCTATACAAACAAATACACATGCCTAGTGGAAAGTATGAAATCCTGTCATTTGCACCAAAATGCATGGAACCGGAGGGCATTATGTTAAGTGAAACAAGCCATAGAAAGACAAGTATCTCAAGCCCTCTCCCACACATGGAAACTAAAAAAAATATTGACCTGAATGTACAACAGTGATAACTAGAGGTCAGAAAGGGTGAAGGGAGAGTGAATAAAAGGAGGTTGGATTTGGTCAGTGCTCAATGTACACATATGTAGAAATATCACACTGAGCCCAATTAATATGGACAATTAATGCATGTTCATTAAAAATAAAAGATGAAAATCCTAACAGAAAATATACTGTAAAATTATATATATATATATATATATATATATATATATATATAATTATATATATATATATATATGTATATCCTGCAGCTGTAGCCCTGTGGCATCCAATCCCATCAGATCTCGAAAGCTAAGCAGGGTCGGGCCTGGTTAGTACCTGGATGGAAGACCACCAGGGAACACCAGATGCTGTAGGCTTGGGAGAAGGACCTGGCAACCCCCTCCCAAAAGTCAATCTGCCATTGAAAACCCTATGAACAGCAGAGAAGCACTGACAATAGTGTCTCCCCTGTTGTACAGAGGGTCGCCATGAGTCAGATACCGACTCGACGGCACCTAACAACAACAACAACAATAATAATATATATGTATATATATACACACATATACATATATATATATATATATATCTGTAAATTGGTCAAAGACTTTAAAAGTTAAACCCAAAACCCAGAGACTTAGTTGCTGGGTTTAAGAACATCATTAAAAACTGTTCTCCTGTTTAGGACATCCTAGCCCAAGTTGGATGGAAGGAAGGAAGGGAAGAAGGAGAAGAAAAGAATAGGAAAAATTGTTAGGAAAATATTTAAAACACCTCTTAGGAAAATGTGTTATGATCAAAATAAAAGATGACGTCCAGCCAGGAAGCTGAGGAATAAATATTAACATCATTCCCATGGCTAATTCATGCATCCACCCTAATGTGTTCATTTGCGTTGATAACACCACACAGTTGAAGCTTAACTTTTGATCACCAATTTAATTTACTTTGTTTTTCTAAAGCTTGTATTATAATGCCACATTCAAACATTGCATATATAAGTTGCCTGCTTGTCTCAGGCACATGGATATGGATAATTCAAGACAGAACTGCCAGATCCTTAGACTTCATCGTATAAATTTCAAAGAGAGGAATGATCACCATGTCCAATGCCTGTGTTCTGAGGCCTGTCACTCAGCTCGCAGTCATTTGTCAAAGGTTTCCAACTAATAAGATGTGATATGAATTTTTTTTATCGCTCTTGGGTCATCTATATTTGTCCATGATATCTTTCCAAGGGGAAGAAACTGCTTCTTGTTGTTGTTGTTAGGTGCCATCGAGTCATATCCGACTCATAGCAACCCTTATAGGGTTTTCAATGGCTGATTGTTTCGGGATTGCCTTGGGAGTGGATTGCCACATCCTTCTCCCATTTGTGTGGTGCTGGGAATCGAACTCGGGACCTCAGAGACTGTAGTGCAGCACTCTACCAACTGAGCTAAATCCCAGCCCAAATAAAATCTCATTAAGGAGAAAAGAGAAACTATAAGATTAACAAAATAGACTATGGAAATAAAACTTTAGTATTCTTTGATATGCCTCAAAAATTATACTGTCAAAGCTAAAGCTACTAAAAATGTCCAAGCCGTGAACCCAAGTCAGGAATCACAGAGTACATCTCAGCAAGTTGCCAACAGTATGGCGTGTATAGACTCTGAAGGTAAAGAAGACTTAGGTGCAGCTGGGCGTGGTGGCGCGCGCCTGTAATCCCCCAGCGGCTTGGGAGGTGGAGCCAGGAGGATGGCAAGTTCGAGACCAGAGGAAGTCTGTGTAACTTAGCGAGACCCTGTCTCAAAAAAGTAAAGAGAAAAAAAGGGGGGCTGGGGGTGCCACTCAGAGGTCCAGCACTTGCATAGCATTCAAGCGTGAGGCACTGGGTTCAACCCCTAGTACCGAAAAAAAAAAAAAAAAGACTTAGGTGCACAGTTTGATTATAATACTGAAGAAGAAAATACCATAAGTACATGGGAAGATGCATGTTCCTGTCAGTTTCTTGAACTATGCATAAATTATGATAATCTTTCATTTTATCCCAAAGGGCCATTACTGCAACATCTTTTAATTGATAACATCTTAGCACCAAATAAATGCCATGAGTAGGCAAAGAGTTTAATCTCTAATGTACACAGAGATAACTCACATTATTTTTTTAAAAGGCAAGTGATCCACTTTTATAAAGGATAAGGGACACAAGCAAATCTACCAAAAGAGGCTAAAGATATGCTCAAGTTACTTGTAATCAAAAATGAAAATTTTAAAAGAATGAAAGTCCATATTTTTCCATTCAGTTGGCATATATTTTAAAAACCAGATAATATGCAGTGTTGACAAAGTGATGGGGGAAAGATCAAGCTCTGACTTGTAGCTTGCTGTGACCCTTTCTGGAGAGAACTTTGTCAATATCTGTCTAAATACAAATTGCTTATTAATTCCACTCTTAGGAATTTATACTAGAAATGCTTTCGAAAATGTATAAATACACATATTCATAAAGAATTGTGTTATTGTCGTTAGGTGATGTCAAGTCAGTGTCTGACTCATACCGACCCTACGTACAATAGATGAAACAGTATTGTCAGTGCTTCTCTGCTATTCATAGGGTTTTTAATGGCTGATTGTTTTTTGGGAATGGATTGCCATATCCTTCTCCCAAGCCTACAGCATCTGGTATTCCCAGATGGTCTCCTATCCAGGTACTAACCAGTCCTGACCCTGCTTAGCTTCTGAGATCTGATGGGATTGAATGCCACAGTGGTACGGCTGTGGGCTAGTTTGTATATAGAGAGGGAAAAATAGTAATATTAAATTCCTAGCTCTCATCACATACACACACACACACACACACACACACACACACACACACCCCAATTCCTGGGGAAATAGGGAAATAAATGTGATGAGAAAAATTTTAAACTTTTAAGAGACTATGGAGGAATTTATTATTTTATTTCAGAATAGGGAAGAATTTCTTAATTAAAAACAAAAATTCCAAACCACAAAGGAAAATATTATAATATCAATTACATTAAAATGTTAAAATCTCTGCTCATCGAACAATATCATAAACAAAGCAACGAGAAGCCACAGGCTTGGAGAAAATATTTCTCACACCATAACCAACGAAGATTTGGATCCATTCTATATAAAGAATTTCCAAAATTCTTTAAAAACTTAACTAAATTTGAAAGTGAGTAAAAGGAAAAGCAAGCATGAGTGGCAAATATGATGGTAAGATCACCCTCACATGGGGATAATTTTATATTCACTGAATCAGCAAGCCTGCAGCTGTAGCCCCACGGCATCCAATCCCATCAGATCTGGGAAGCTAAGCAGGGTCGGGCCTGGTTAGTACTTGAATAGGAGACTGCCTGGGAACACCAGATGGGAGAAGGACCCAGCAACCCACTCCCAAAAGTCAATCTGCCGCTTTTGAAAACCCTATGAATAGCAGAAGAAGCATTGGCAATAGTGTTTCGCCTGTTGTACATAGGGTCGCTATGAGTCAGACCCAACTCGACAGCTCCTAAGAACAACAGGTCAGCAAAAAATAAAACATATGGTGAAAAAGGAATTCTGTTGTTCCACTGAGAGGACTATAAATAGCTGTACCTAATTTAAAGAGCAAATAGATCATATCTAGTAAAGTTGTATATCGCTTTATGACCCAGCAAGACCCAGAGAGAGAGCACGTAACAAAACTGTTGAAAAGAACGTTGTTTACAATAGGAAAATACTGGAAACAAATATCTCTTGATAGAAAATGAACGAATAAATTCTAGAATATGTCTACAAGGATATACTATCCAATAATGAAAGTGAATTAGAGCAACAATGAATTCCATAAATTCATTGCTTAACAAGTGTCCAAAAAATACATACAATAAATATCATTTTTTAAGTAATAAAGGATCCCATCATATACAGTTCAAGCAGAGAAAAATTTTCAAAATAGATGGGGACTGGGGGTGCACCCCTATAATCCCAGCACTAGGGAGGCTGAGGCAGGAAGATCACGAGTTTGAGGCCAGTGTGGGCTACCTAGTGACACCCAGTTTCAAAAATTGAAAAGAGAGCCGGGCGCGGTGGCACATGCCTGTAATCCCAGTGGCTTGGGAGGCAGAGGCAGGAGGATTGCAAGTTCGAGACCAGAGGCAGTCTGCATAACTTAGCGAGACCCTGTCTCAAAAAGTTAAAAAGTGGGCTGGGGGCGCAGCTCAGTGGTCCATCACTTGCAGAGCATGCAGGTGCAAGGCCCTGGGTTCAACTCCCAGTACTGGAGAAAAAAAAAATTAAAAAGAAATCATTCAGCGTTACTAAACACCAAATCTGAGATTCTTTTTAAGGGGTGAGGAGAAAGGAAGGAGCATGGAGTGAACTCTGGGAAGTCCCTCGGTGTCGATGCTGTTTCATCCTAAGACTGAGCAGCGAGGACACAGTTTCTTGACTTCCGCTCTACATCAAATTCCATTATAACACTTAAAAGAAAAGGAAAACCGTGCGAGCTCCCGGCCGGGCCTGTGTTCTTCGCCCTTCCCCTCTCGCCAGGCCAGTCTGCCCCGTGCGCTCAGGAGTCTTTTCTCTTCTCTCCCGCTGCAGATGAGAGCTGCAAGGATAAGTACTACAACTGCAATGTGGTGGTCCAGGCGCGCCTCTGTGTCTACAACTACTACAAGACCACCTGCTGCGCCTCTTGCACCCGGGTGGCCAGCAGGCACTCAGGCTTCCTGGGGAGCAGATAACCCCCCTGCACTCCTGTCGGGCAGCACGCCCTGCCCTCCCCGGGCTCTAAGTAGGGCACCTGGCTGCTCCCGGGCTCAGGGTCCTCTCGGCCAATGTCACCACCCTGCCTTCATAAAGCGTGCCGTGCGGTACCCAGGAGCTTCATACCCAGGATGTTGGAAAGCCACCGTGGGTCCCTGAAGCACCCCCCTATGCAGATGTCTTCCTCCAGGGGACTTGGCACCTGCTAACGGTGCTCTCTGAAATCCAAGCCACGGGAAGTGCGTGGACCTCTCGGCCCAACTCCTGTCCTGCTACTTTCCAACTCAGCAAATGGGCCACTGACTAGTGCTGCCTTGTCCTGGTGCTACAGGCCTGTCCAAAATCAGTGTGCCATCCCAGAGGCCCACTAAGCCTCACTGAGACGGGCGCACCCTTCTGTTACCTCCACCTGCCTGTGCCTATTTCCATTCTCAAGGACAATAGACCGATTCCTGCCTTAAGACACATTAGTCTCATGTTAATCCATGTTTTATTTAGCAGGTGTGTCCACAGAGATTAGCTCATTAGCAGCCATATCATCCCAGAATGGGAGAAGGGATAATTATTCCACTTTGCTAACAAGAAAACCGGGGCTCAACTCAGGTCACTGACCAGCCATTCAGTGGCAGAGCTGAGCTCCTAACCCAATCCGTGTGAGCACAGTCCTCGCCCCACAGCACAGGACACACGTGGCTTCATTTCTTTCCTCTGCCTGGTTTCAAACCCTCGACCGCAGCACTCAGTTGTTATAGATGTCTGTCTCCACTTTCCCTTCCCTCAAAGCTGCAGCTCCTGCTGATAACACCATCTGCAGGTTTTGCTAAATTGCACCCTCCCAGAACTGCCCCATGAGACAAGAAAGCCACAGGGGGGAGTTGAGTGATCGCATGAGATTCTGGTTTCCAATGATGGGTACCTGTGGCCCTGGGCTTTCACCTGGCAAAGGAGACTCGCGAGCACACCGGCTCTCGCCCTTCCTCAGCCATCTCTCCCGGCCTCTTCACCACGCGTTGCCCAGCAGCATCGGTCCCAGAAAAAACTTTGTTGCTTGAGAAAGAGTCTCACCTTGGTCGTATGGGTCGATTTGTGGCTTTCTCTCTGTGACCAGGCATCCCTCCCCTCCGGCACGACCCACAGGTCTTACCTGGCCCCAGACTTCCCCACCAGGATCTACTTTAACGCAGCCAGCCTGGGAGAAGGAGCTGTGAACCCCACCCCATCCTTCACCCACCTCTGCAGTTCCAGAGGCCTCAGGCCTGAAAGGAGGTGCAGTGCGTATTGAAAGGTGACCCATCAGAAAAACTGATTAAGAGGAATAGGTTTTTTTTCTTTGATCCATTAAGAAAATATCAGGCTAAGCCAGGCGCGATGGCGCACACCTGTAATCCCAGTGACTCCGGAGGTGGAGGCAGGAGGATCACACGTTCGAGGCCAGGGGCAGCCTGTGTAACTTGGCAAGACCCTGTCTCAAGATAAAAAATTTAAAAGGGGCTAGGGATGCAGTTCAGTGGTAGAGTACTTGCAAAAAATATGCCTGACACCCTGAGTTCAGCCCCCTGGTACAAAAAAAGAAGGAAAGAAGGGAAGGAAAGAAAAGATCAGGCTAAAGAAATTGTAAACTTACAGAAAACGTCTCTTATTTTTGGTCCTGAGTATGTTTCCCTTTTACAGAAACCCTGTATCCTTAGCAACTGAGTTTCTTCCTTGAGCTGTTTTACCAGAAACTCTGTGATGATCCTTTGCAGCTTTGGGAGTGCTGTCGCCGGCCTGATCTGACGTACTCCATGGGGATTCCACAGGCCTTGGTCTTCAGGAACTCTAGTTGGCCTTCTGTGGGTCTCCCTCCGGCTTCTCTTCCTGGGGAGCCCAGAGCATCCCCGCCTCTGCTGACGTTCGTGTGATTCCTGCAGATACGCAGCCTGGCAGAGGCCCAGCCTGCCATCCTGCCCGAGCACAAATTGCCCAGAGGGGCCCAGGGTGTAGACAGCTGCTGTCCAGAACCTGTTCCTTCCCTCTCACCATCTGCCTTGCCTCTTCTCACAGGGACCTTTTTCTTTATGTAGTTGTCCTCAGATCCTTCTGGACAATCCAGTCAGTCATTTGAAGGATTGCTGGAAGCACTTTTCTCTGCGTGCTGGTGCACTGGGCATGGTCAGTGAGCGGAAGACAGGAAGGCTGGGTTTCGCTCAAGGGAAGGGATGCGTTCTAGCGATCAAAGCTGTCCATAGGGCGCTCTTTGTCCCTAGAGGGACTTCTCTGTCGGGTGGGGCTGTGGACATCCTGATCCTAACAGATCTTTAAAAGGACAGTGGTCCTCCCATGAGAACGCATCATCCTGCCCGCTGGGACTGGGTAGGAGCAAATGGATCCACCCCAAGGCTCCAGGGGAAAAGTATCACAAAGGGTGTTTCCAACAAATAGTCAAGCTGTTCTTAGAGTTAATTCATCCTTGGAAGGTTATAGATTTCCACAACACGGGGTTTAGCAACTTATTTGTCTTAGTCAATTCTTTCTAATTTCCTAGTGTCTTAATTCAGCAGCTGACTGCTCCTCTTCCTAGCACAGTACATACAGTCTTGATGGTCTCCCAGGGAGGGAGTCTAGGAAAAGGCCCCATGCGCAAGGCTCTCTCCCTGCAGACAGCTCTTTCTCCTTCCTCAGCAGCATGGTCGCACAGCCTCCTTTCATTATTATCTGCCATCTCCTTCTCACGCCTCTGCACATTCCCTTCCTTGGCGGTAATGTGGAATTGAGATTTATACTTTAATGCTGGTGGGTTTTTTTTTTTTTTTTTTTTTCGTTTCCTGGATTGCCTCATTCCCTGCTGTGAATACCAAAATTACATAAATTAAAGCTATTATATCTTTTCCTTACAAAAATCAGCAATGCTACAAACAAAAATGCCTTGCTTTTTCTCTTTCGCTCATTGGAAAGGGAAATGATGGCTCTTGCAGCCTGGACAGAGGCCACGTAGTGCTGTTCGTCCTTCCTGTCCTCCCAACGACCTGCGGTCCTCTGTAGAAAAGGAACTGCAGGAGAAACGCTAAACAACAAAACGCCTGGGGAGCCCGGCCGCTAGAGGGCGTCGGTTCCCTTTGGTAAAGCCCTGTTGGGCGCTGCCTGGGAACTGGTGGGAGGCAGAGGTGAGAAGGGCTCCTCCGCCTCTTGGGCCATCTCACGAGCCAGCATAGAATCGGGGCGCGCCCAATGGACCCCAAGGCTCCTTTGTCCCACCTGTCTGGCCCAGGGGTCTTTGGGTTTGGGTTGTGGCAGAGAAGTCTAGGTATTACTAAAGGCTTTCTAAGCTAGCATCTTTTTTTTTTTCATTAATATAGCCATTTTAGGGTTGGAATATCAGCTATCTCACGTGGAAGGAGATGTAAATATAAGCAGTAGAAAGAAACATGGCTTCCCTTAAGATGGGCTGAATAATCTACATCAGCCTGGCAGGTAGGGGCCAACGTGTGATCCTTGCCATATAAACATTTTTCACATGGATTTAGTGGGGAAATTGATGATTTTCCCAATAAAAATTTGTGGATGATGTGAAGGTGGACAGCTAATAGCTTGCAAACAGGTTTTATAGCTAAAAAGATCAAGGAGACCAGAATAAAACCCACATCTTAAGGATTCACTAGGAAGCGACATAAACTACCTTTGGTTTAAAAAAAAAACAAAAACCAAAAGCCACTATATAAGTAAAAGGTGAGGGATGTGAAACAACTTCAGTTGAATAAGGCCAGTGAGAGTCAAGAAAGTGGGATGGAGCCACGAAAAAATAAACCAACCCATAAGCCATTGGGGTTACAGGAGGAGAAGAGGTGGGTGGGTGTCTTGCCACAGTTTGCCTGCGATCGGTAGAGCCGCTCTTTAAAAAGCCTATTGACCCTGTCTAACATTCAGGTGGGGCTGTCCCACCCTGATGAAGGGTGCAGACCATTAGATATAGTAGAGGGGACCTCATGAGAGCGTGCAGCCTGGAGAAGAGATTCTTGCACCATGAGAGCCATCCCAGGACCAGGAGGTAAAAGCTACATAGAGGCAGGTTTTGTTGTTGTTAGGTGCCGTCAAATCATGTCCAACTCATAGTGACCCTCACAGAGTTTTCAATGGCAGATTGTTTCAGGATTGCCTTGGGAGTGGGTTGCCCTGTCCGTCTCCCATTTTTGTGGTGCTGGGAATCGAACTCAGGACCTCAGAGACAGCAGAGCAGTGCTCTACCAACTGAGCTAAATCCCAGCCTACAGAGGCAGGTTTTGGCTCTTGCAAAAGAATCAACTTTCTACAAATCGGAGCCTTCCCAAGGCAGAGGGCCTCTAGGGTAGATGGTGGCTGATCCATCACCAGAAGTGGCAGCAGAGGCCGAATGGCCATCTGTCACGATGTGGGAAAGGGATTCAGACATCTGGCTGAGCAATGAACATGATGTTTGAGGTCATTTCCAAGGCTGAGCTTTGGTGATTCTACAAATAGAACAGGTTTAAGTGTGATTCAGCTAGTCTGAGATGGCCCACATATGTCCCATCCCTAACTTTTGCCACCAGGTCAGCCATTTGGAAGCCACCGGTACCCCTGTCCCCTGAGACACATGGTCTCATATCTGAGAGAACCACTGGCAACTTGGCCAGAGCTGCCCCATCTGGTGCTTCATAGAGGAGCATGCAGACATCAGGCCAGCCGGCTGGCCGTCTCCCAGGCTCACACACCTCCAGGGACGCTGAGTCTTGACCACCCTGGGCCCTCTACCTACCATCGCTTCCTCTCAGCTCATTTTGCTTCCCTGCACTTTTGCTGGAGCAAAGTGCCTCTCTCTACCCTGAACCCCTCCCCATTCCTGCTTCTCTTCACACCCCTATCATGCTGCCGAAAGGGGACCGTAAGACGGTGGAAAGTTCCAGACATCTTTCTCAGCCTCTTCCAGACAATGAGCCCCTGGCCTCAGTGAGAGGAAATCCACTCTGTTACATAAACTCCCACCTGCCTGGACCCCCCAGTGTCCCCCGACCTGTCCCCACCATCCAGTGTGACAGAAGGATATACTTTGTTATAACTTATTATTTTGTTCTTTGTAAATACAAAATGTTTATAGGAAATATGTATTCTGAACTCTATCTGCAGAATGAGTCACTACACCAAAATAGTTCTATCATTTAGAGTATGTTAATTTTAAGAGGACCTAATGTGTATTTATTTGCGTATGCCATCCACATTTATATAAAATCGTTTGATCATACTCACCCAGCTTCCTGGAATGTTGCTATGCAACGTCCATTCTTGCAGTTGTTTAGTATGTGGATTAGTAAAACTCCTTGGGGTTTATTGCTTTTTTATCTGTTCGGGGCCTTTTACCCCTTACATTATGCCAGAACCAAATTGCCACCTTTCTGGCTTCAATATTGTATTTCCTCATGAAATCTGCTCTCTCCTCATCCCCAAACATCTGGGGAAAAGCGTATGCCTGGTCAAAAGTCTTCCTTGCCCCTTCTCTGCGTCGCCTGCTCTGTTAAACTCGCCAGCATAGTTGATCCAGAGGCTCAGTCAGAGCTGCAGGCGAGGTGAGGTGGCTGGCAGAATCAGGAAGGGGCTTGGAGACGTGGCAGTGTCCTCTGCTGTGATGACAGCCCTAGAGTCACTGCTGATGACTGCTGGGGCCAGGGCCTCAGGGCTGTCCTGTGAAATGCACAGCCAGGAGCAAGAAGCTCACTAAGAACGTCCCCCCGCCCCTGACTCCATGTCTCCTTTGTGGTGGTAAATCATGTCAGACGGTGGAGAGGAGAAGGTGAATTGTGTGCCTAAATATGGTCTGTTTTCTCTTCAGCAAAAATGGCAACTATTTTTGTGTATGACTAATTTATTTTTATTGTAAAAATACAATAAACTGGCTAAAAGATCCACTTGGTTAACATGTTTCTGTTTGCTGTGATTTTATCCCTGGTCCATCCGTATCACTTCCAATAGCACCTTCAGGAAAGAAGAATGGGGCCCTTTAGAGGCCAGTTGACTCGCCAGATGTTGGCTGTGGGTGCACACTGGGTTTCTGGGCCAATTCAGAACAGGACACACACTCCTCAGAACGAACTTGAGCCTGCCGGTTTACACCGGCCCTCCACCTTGGCTGTGTGTTACAATTGCCTGCTCGCTTAAATATCCAGGTATGTGCACCACCCCCCAAGATTGCAATTATATATACATTTCTTTCTTTCTTTTTTTTTTTTTTTGTGGTATTGGGGGTTGAACCCAGGGCCTCCCGCTTGCATGCTCTGCAAGTGCTGGACCACTGAGCTGCACCCCCAGCCCATTTTTTTGCTTTTTGAGACAGGGTCTCGCTAACTTTCACAGACCACGTCTGGTCTCGAACTTGTGATTCTCCTGCCTCTGCCTCCTGAGCCGCTGGGATTACAGGTGTGCGCCACTGCACCCGGCTATATATTCATTTCTTTAAACTTCCCCCAGGAACTGCACCATGCAGAAGAGGCTGAGAACCGCTCAGCTGGTGCTGGCTCTCACGTCAATGCCGCTCCAATTCCCCTTGAGCTGAATTTTAACAGAGGGCTTGGGGAAATCTTTCAGGTTATCTTGGTGCATAATAAAGCAAAATATGGCTTAGAACATATTGCCAACTGAAAATCACCCTTGACTGGAGAGGGTCTCCGGTGGGGTGTCTACAAACGCTGTTCTTGACTCTGCCCTGTTCAGGAATATTCTGCCTGAGATGCTATCTGCCATCTCTCCCATTCGCCTTTTCTGCTTGGAAAACTTCCATTTATTCTCTTTTTTATCCTGGTGACATTCACTTAGAATAAAACTCATCGTTGTCACCGTTGTCGAGTGTACAGTAATGTGGTGTCTCGAGTACTCACAGTGCTGTGTAACCGTCACCCTCACCTCCGTTTGTCCTTCACTGCCCAAATCAAGGCCTACTCTGCAGGACAACATGCCGGCCACTCTCACCTCACCCAAACTCCTATCTCCCCATCTCCACCTCCCAGGACCTGGCGTGGTGCGCGGTCTCAGTTTCTGGTGGTTCTGTTTCTCTTCCTCCACATCCATTCCAGCCAATGGACATCCGTTTCACTAGGGCTGGATGAAAAAGTCCGGCTCTGTTTACCCAGGCTCGGTATGACTAGGACTAGGTGACTGTGTTGAGGGGTACACAGCCACCCCCAAGTGAGCGGCAGAAAGCCTGCTCTGTGCTGAGGGTCAGACCCAAGCCGGGGCCCACAGTTCTGAGACAGATAGGCTCTAGTCTTCAGTGAGAGAACTGAGGGAGACGGGAAGGCATGGAGGCTCAGGATTATTTGGATCCATGATCCTGAGACAAATGAGGACTCCTAGAACGGTAAGACAAAAACAAGGAACCCTCAAACACATACCTGGATTGTTGGTTGGTGGGTGCCATTGAGTCTGGCCCGACTCATAGGGACCCTGTGTACAACAGACGAAACACTCCCCAACACTGTGCCATGCCTGGCACTACGTCAGTGCGTCTCTGCACTCATAGGGTTTTCAATGGCAGATTGTTTTTTGTTTTGTTTTTTAGGGCGTTGGGGCATGAGGAAGGGAGTGGGCTGCTAGGTCCTTCTCCCAAGGATAGCTGGATAGGAAAATACAAACATGCTCTCTTAGCTTTTATCACTTGAAGTAATTTGGGGAAGTGGAATTGAGCTTCAGCACCATTTCTCAATTATGACCAGCTCCTGTAGGGCTGCTTACCACCCCTTCCTCCTAGCTCCTGATTACTATTATTATTATCATCATTATCATCATTACTGGTTTTGTGAGACAGGGTCTCACTAAGTAGCCCAGGCTGGCCTTGAACTTGTGACGCTTTAGGCTTTGAAGTGCTGGGATCCCAGGTATGTGCCAGCATGCCGGCCTTGATATGTTGTTGTTGTTGTTAGGGGCTCATAGCAACCCTCATAGGGTTTTCAATGGCAGATTGTTTCCAGATTGCCTTGGGAGTGGATTGCCAGGTCCTTCTCCCATTTTTGCAGTGCTAGGAATCGAACTCAGGACCTCAGAGACTACAGAGTGGTGCTCTACCAACTGAGCTAAATCCCAGCCCCGGCCCTGATATGCCAGTGCTGTAAACAGACAACTCTTTAAGCTACTCTGTCTCCTGTCAGCCAAAATGAAGGTCTTTAGGGCATCATCACCCCCACACACACACACCCTGCACTGGCCACTACCTGAAGGGGAACGGGCCCCGTGCTGCTCAGGGAGGCTGAGGCCCCTGCTCGGGCTACAGCTGGCCTAGAGGAGGCTCCGTAAAGCTCTCGGAATGGCCAGCTGGCCTGATGCCAGAGGACAGCCCGGTGCCAGGCTCCTAAGTGGCTGTGCCTGTCTTTGGCTGGACAGTAGGGTGAACCTGAGTTTCTGGAGAAGAGGGACGCTCCGGAGGGATGGCGCAGCGGTGCTTGTCATGCTTAGTGGGGCTCTGCAGGGGCTCTGGCTGGCACTCAGCCTGGCGTGGCTTTGCTGGGGGACCGGCGGGGTCTTCGTTGCCTGCATCAGGGTGCTGTTTTGAGGTAAGCGGGGGAACCTGGGCAGGAGGAGCTAGGTAGGGAAAGTGGGTCCGAGGCCAGGGTTCAGCGGGGTTGCGTGGCGTGAGCCTTGCTTGTCGCTGGGCTGCGTGGGGGAGGCTGGGGTGATTAGCGCTGGGCCAGTGGCTTCAGGCTTCCTGGTGGGTGGCTGAATGGCCCCCCAGGTTTTCTGGCCCAGGGGCTCCTGCTGACGGCCCTGAGGGAAGCAGGAGGAACGAGCTGGGCTCCTTGGATGTAGCTCCTGCCGGCTTCTCCACTTGTTTTTTTTGTTTGTTTGTTTGTTTGTTTTGTTTTTTCTGCAGTGCTCGGGTTGAACCCAGGGCCTCATGCTTGCATGCTCTCCAAGTCACTCAGCTGCCGCCTCCAGCCTTTTTTTTTTTTTTTTTTTTTTACTTTTTGAGACAGGGTCTCACCAAGCCACGCAGACTGCCTCTGGTCTCGAACCTGCAATCCTCCTGCCTCTGCCTCCCAAGCCGCTGGGGTTACAGGTGTGTGCCACCACGCCCGGCCTTCTCCACTTCTTAATCTGGATTCAAACTGCTGGCTGTTCACTGGCAAAGAGGTTCCAAGTAACCGTTCCACTGCCAGCTGGCGCGGACTTACCCTGTGAGCCCCATCCTGGGCACTGTGCAGCATCTCCAGGACGTCAGTGGGCTCTGGTCGCTGCAGCGTTGGCCTGGCGGCGACTCTGTTTATCTCCAGCAGCCTGCGGGGGTCCCCATGTCTCCTATCACATCAGCCAGGAGCTTCGCTCTGCAATTGTTGTTGTTGCTGTTGTTAGGTGCCATCGAGTCCGACTCATAGCAACCCTCATAGGGTTTCCAATGGCTGACTGTTTCGGGATTGCCTTGGGAGTGGGTTGCCACATCCTTCTCCCATTTTTGGGGTGCTGGGAATCGAACTCGGGACCTCAGAGACTGCAGAGCAGCGCTCTACCAACTGAGCTAAAACGATACGGGTCACTTTTTTCGTAAAACCGGATGCTGTGTGTTGACAAGCTTGCATTTCTCTACAGAAGAAATTGTCCAAGGGGCTGAGATTCCAAATCTTCATTCTCCAATTCAATCAGACTGTGCACATTCGATCCATTCACAATGGTAAAACCACGGTAAGACAGTGTACAAATACAGTCCCTCGTACATCAGACTTCTCCCACTGGTTGGTTTTGGGGCAGAAGGTGTAGAGTGGCCTGGCCCAGGAGGTCTGTAGGCTGCAGACGCAGGGGTCGCATTGCTTTAGCATCAGGCTCATCTCCTGCCCAGCTCAACTCAGCAACTCCATTGGAATCCCTGGGAAGATTCCTTAAGAGATGGTGAGACCCTCAGAAAAGAGTGATCAGGAACATTTTGGGAGAGGGAAATTTTGAATACAGGCTTGTTTAAGGTGACATCACTGAATCCATGTAAAATTTCGTGGATGTGATGTGGGGTTTGGGCTTTGATCAAGCAGGAGAGTGCAATGGATGACTGTCACGGTGTCTGCTTGAGCTTTCAGTAACAAGCGTGCACGAGTAAGGAGAAGGGCAATGCAGTGACTAAAGGCATGCTGGTGAAGGTCAGCGGTGCTCATCCTACTGTTCTCGTCTGAGGTTTGAAATTTCCTAGAATAAAAAGATACGAAGGGAATGGGGCACAGGGGACTAGGGGGAAGGGAGGCTCCCATTTCTTGCAATGTTTTTCAACTTTGTCTAACAAATCTCACCTGACCTGCTCATTCAGCCTGGAGGAGGGGCTGGTGCGTGCGTGCGTGCGTGCGTGCGTGCGTGCGTGCGTGCGTCCGTGTGTGTGTGTGTGTGTGTGTGTGTGTGTGTGTGTGTGTGTGTGTCCCCTGGGAGAGCCCAGGAATCTGCATGGCGAGCCCATACTCCGGGTGATCCCTATCCTTATCAAGACTGGAAACTCTAGTTGACTGAGCACCTACTGTGCGCCAGATATTATCCGGGTCCTTTACATGATGTGACTTCATCTTCTCAACAACTTTTACAAAGCAGTGACCTTTGTGTGGCATATTGAGACTCAAAATGAATAAATAATATGACCAAAGACACAGAGATTAAGTGGCAGAATCTGACTTGGACTTCCTGTAAGCCTCATTGTGCAATGACAGCAAATGGAACTTCAAAAAAGTAGGGATGTGCTGGGCACGGTGGTGCACGCCTGTAATCCCAGTGGCTCGGGAGGCGGAGGCAGGAGGATCGCAAGTTCGAGACCAGAGGCAGTCTGCGTAATTTAGCAAGACCTTGTCTCAAAAAGTAAAAAAATGGGCTGGGGGTGCAGCTCAGTGGTCCAGCACTTGCAAAGCATGCAGGCGCGAGGCCCTGGGTTCAACCCCTAGTATTGCAAAAAGAAAAAAAAAAAAAAAAGTAGGGATGGTGGGACCCACCTGCCAGAGATACCAGTCTTCAGCTGTTTGGTGGTGGCCCCAGGCCCTGGTATTCTAAACCTTCCCCAGGAAATTCTAGCTGGAGCTGATAGCGCCTGGAAGAATGGGCCTCCTTCAGGAGTGTGAGAATCACCTGAGGACCTTGTCAAACGTCCAGTAGTAGCTTCGGAGACCTGGGCTGGCACCTGGCTTCTAACAAGCTCCCAGCAGCTGCTGCCGGTAGCCCAAGGATCACACTTTGAATAACAAGGCACTTGGCAAGAATGTTGCAGGTTTTCTTGAATTTCTCTGGGAAGATGAGCAACTGACTTCTGAGATTCTTCATAACATAGTGTTCTGTCAGACTAAAAAGTTTAGGGACTGGGGCTTAGTATACCAGGGAACACCTTTGATCAATGAAACACAGGGACTGTGGAATGGTTTGAAGCCTTTGTGCTCATTGTCACGTGGCTTAACTTTGTTAACCAGATCAGCTGAGTACCATTTAGGCATTCATTCATCCACACATAAAAGGAAACTCGAATACGCTGATTTAGGCATTTGATTTTCTTATGAAGTCTGGAGCTGGGTATGGTGGTGCACACCTGTAATCCCAGCACTTAGGAAGCTGGGGCAGGAGAGTCACAGGTTCCAGACCAGCCTGGACTACATGGTGATTTTGAGGCCAACCTGGACTACATAGTAAAGTCAAGGCCAACCTGATCAACTTAGCAAGACCCTGCCTCAAAAACAGGGGTTGAGGTTGGGATGTAGTTCAGAGGTAGAGCATGTGCTTAGCACCTGCAAGGCTCTGGGTTCAGTTCCCAGTACTACAGAAGAAGAAGGAGGAGGAGGGAAAGGGCATGGTAGCTCACGCCTATAATACCGGTGACTTGGGAGGCAGAGGCAGGAGGATCACAAGTTCAAGGTCAGAGGCAGCCTGTGCAACTTAGTTTGACTCTGTCTCAAGTTAAAAACATTTTTAAAGGGGCTGGGGATGCAACTCAGGGGTAGAGCACTTGCAAAGTATGTGCAAGGCCCTGGGTTCAGCACCCCCAGTGGCTGGGGAGGCAGAGGCAGGAGGATAGCAAGTTGGAGACCAGAGGCAGTCTGCGTAACTTAGCGAGACCCTGTCTCAAAAAGTAAAAAATAGGCTGGGGGTGCAGCTTAGTGGTTCAGCACTTGCAAAGCATGCAGGTGTGAGGCCCTGAGTTCAACCCCCAGTACCACAAAAAAAAAAAAAAAAAGAAAGAAAGAAAGAAACCGTGTGAGGGTCGCTATGAGTTGGGCACCTAAGAACAACAACATATTACCCATAAGACTCCATACACTTTCTGGGTCAAATGAAAGTGTTGCCAGAAGTGATGTAAAGGATGCAGAATGGAAAAAGCCAATGCTGTATGACTCTCCACCCCATTATCACTTACTAATAAAGGAAAAAAAAGAAAAAAAAGAAATTTAAAAAAAGAAAGAAAAAGTCAGAGCTGGCTCCCTGAGCACGCGATGCTGATCACCGAGGGCATCGCTCACTACTGTGGCTTCACAGAGATTCTCCCGCTCTGGGTGGAGAAGAGCCCCAGGGCAACAGGCAGGTCACTCCTGTGACCTTTACACATACCCAGCCCTCTGCTTCCAGGGAAGACACTACGAGAAGCCACCTCTACTTCCACATCCTACTTAATAGGAGGATTCCAAAAATGGGCTTTCTAAGTCCAGGGTGCCTGTAACCATAGCCCTGTGGCATCCAATCCCATCAGATCTCAGAAGCTAAGCAGGGTCAGGCCTGGTTAGTACTTGGATGGGAGACCACCTGGGAACACCAGGTGCTGTAGGCTTGGGAGATGGACCTGACAATCCGCTCCCAAAAATCAATCCACCATTGAAAACCCTATAAATAGCAGAGAAGCATTGACAATAGTGTTTCGCCTGTTGTACATAGGGTCACTATGAGTTGGATACTGACTCGACGGCACCTAACAACAACAGAACAAGTCCAGGGTCAGTCCTGTTTGGAGGCTGGCCAGGAAGGGAGGGGGACAAATGCGGTAGGACCAAAAAGATTAAATTTGTCAGCCTTAACCCTCTCAACATGAACCCAGAATTCCTGGCTGCCCCCTCCGCCTGAGTCTGAACGGTGCTGCCAGGTCTAACTTTCCTGCCATCTGCCTGTGACTCCCCTGAGCTCAGACCCACGCCAAGAGTTCCCAGTTTACTTTTTCGGGCGTTGTCCCCATTTGTGTTGCCTGTAGCAACATAACAAACTTCCTTACAACCCATTGCCGCCATTAATTCCAGCACCAGAACCAGGTTGTTGTGGTTAGGTGCCGTCAAGTTGTGTCTGACTCATGGAGACCCTCATGGGATTTTCAATGGCTGATTGTTTCAGGATTGCCTTGGGAGTGGGTTGCCACATCCTTCTCCCATTTTTGTGGTGCTAGGAATTGAACTTGAGACCTCAGAGACTGCAGAGCGGCGCTCTACCAACTGAGCTAAATCCCAGCCCCCCAGAACCAGGTTGTTATTGTTGTTAGGTGCCGTTGAGTCGAGTCCGACTCATAGGGACCCTATACAGCAGATCGAAACACTTGCCGATTCTGTGCCAGGCAAACGATCTTATTTATGTTTAAGCCCATTGTTGCAGACACTGTGTCAGTCTATCTGGTGGAGGGTTTTCCTCTTTTGCGTTGACCTGCCACTCTCCCAAACATGATGTCCTTCTCCAGGGATTGTTCTCTCCTGACTACATGTCCGAAATATGTAAGACGCAATCTGGCCATTCTTGCTTCCAAGGAGCACTCTGGTTGCACTTCTTCCAGGACAGATCTGTTGGTTCTTTTGGCAGTCCATGGTATATTCAATAGACGTCTCCAGCACCACAATTCAAAAGCATCAATTCTTTTTCTGTCTCTCTTGTTCAATGTCCAGCTTTCACAACCATATGATGCCACTGAAAATACCATGGCATGAGTCAGACGCACCTTCATCTTCAATGTGACATCTTTGCCTTTCAATACTCTAAAGAGATCTTTTGCTACAGCTTTTCCTAGAGCAATGCATCTTTTGATTTCTTGACTGCTGCTTCCACGGGTGTTGATTATAGAGCCAAGCAAAGCAAAATCTTGGACAACCTCAATCTTTTCTCCATTTATTGTGAAGTTGCGTGCTGACCCAGTCGTAAGGATTTTTGTTTTGTTGATGTTTAGTCGTAACCCATATTGAAGGCTATGATCTTTGATCTTCATCAGTAAATGTTTT
>VMDO01010814.1:0-23672 GCA_007922755.1 Pedetes capensis
AGAAATTCTATAAAGATACAAAGAAGATTAGTGGTTTCCAGGGGCTCTGTAGGGGTAGAAATGGGATTTTCTGATAATGGACGTGGATGAAATGTTCGCAAATTAAGGGTGATCACATGATCTTGAGAAAATACTAAATAGCACTAAATTATATGCTTTAAAAGGATGGCATTGTGGTATATGAATTATATATTAATACAAATTGACAAAAGTAAAATAACAGCTGATTATCATCCAGAGAAAGGGAATGTCATCATGGCATGAAAAGATAACCTTATAAATACATCAAATTTGAAAGATTCATCTTTAAGTTGAAAACTTTTACCTCATGCTTTGTAATTATAAAATATTCAAATTAATGCAATAGTTTAAAAATAGTTTATAAAGGAGCACTTTTATCTCCTTCACTTAGATTCAGCAATTAATGTATTTTATTTTGCCTGAACCATTTGCAAGTAAGTTCCAGGTGGAAAATCTCATTGTAAATGATTCTTCAAATGTCTCCTTAAGTTCTTACATAACCACAATGCCATTCACACACCTAAAAATTCAGTAATAATTCCATAATATTTATATCTAATTAATAATCAATTTTTCCAATTTTTCCCCAAAACATAGTTTGCAAGACTTTTGTTTTAAAATTCTTAATCCAAGTCATTCAATCATGATGTTCATTTACTTTCTTTTATTCTGAAAGAAACTTCCCTCCAATTTAGTGATTTTGGCTTTTTAAAAAATCCAAGCTAATTTTCTTGTGAAATGTTCAAAACTTTGAAATTTTGTTATTGTTTCCTCTTGATATTGTTCCAAAATTCCTGCATTTTCTTTGAACAGAAAGTTAGATCTAAAGATGTAATTAGATTCAAATTATCCATTTCTGGTAAGAACTCTCCATAGTTACATCCAATTTTTAGTGTATGACAGAGAGTTTTCCTACCACAAGTGATATTGTATCAGCATGTGTTCATGTATGTAAGCAGTAACCTATCTGTGGGTTAATGCTTTCACACAGCATAAATGTGTTATTCTACAACTACCTTTCAGACAACATGGCAATCAATAGTTGGTGAGCCTTGCTTGGTTCATTTCTTTTTACATTTAAATTAGCAAATGACTTTTATTTATTTTATATTTACTTCTACATTTATTAGCTGTGAATATTTTTCCTTCTCACCAAAGCCACAAACACTTTCTCTGTCGATCTTGACTACCACTATTAATGGTGGATCCTTAAATACATAGAGTGTTATATATAATCAAATATCACATTTTTCATGATTAAATTATTATTAATTTGCCTTTGGAGGCCTTTAATATCAATTTCTGCGTACTTTTAACATGATTGTATTTACTTTGGAACCCATCCTTCTTTTCGGGCACAAGTCATATTGCATTAAGTTATGAACCTATGTTATTAAGGGTCACACATTGAAAATCAGTAGAATGTTGTTGTGTGGTATATTCATTGTATTGGATTGAAAGTCCTACACAAAATAATTACCTCTTGAGTATTGACTCTTATTTTTTTCAATGTGTTATCAGTCAAATTAATTTCCATTCTTCTGCCAAAATGTCTCTTATATAAGTCCCTCATTTGTGGCCCAGGATAACCACCTTACTTCTTACTAGCAAATGTAGTTTTAAACATTTTTTTTTTCTTTTTCTGCAACTCTGAAGATTGAACCCAGGGTCTTCCACATGAGCTGTATCTTGGTGCTACAACCCCAGCCCTGTTTCAAATGATTTATGAAAACAGTAATACAAAAACCATTTTCTCTGTGATCCTGTACACAAATACATGCATACACTTCATATGGTAACTTCCACGAAACAAAACTTGTATAAATCTGAGGTATTCTGAAATTTTTCTATTCTTTTCCATCACATTCTATTAAACAATACTGATTTCACAGTCATATTTCAGAATTTAAAATCAAAAAGTAGAGGATAGAAGAAATCTATTTTTTCTAGCATGAGTATATCAAAGTGGGAAAGGAAAATCAAAAGAAATAAGGGTGTTGTGAACCAGGATCTATAGAACTAGAAAAGTGCTGACATGGATTGAAAATTCTACAAGTGTATGAAAGACAAGTAATCTCTTCTGTTTTTGTCCTAATTTTCTTCATCTTTCTCTTCTTCATTGTCTTCTCCTTCACAGTTATTGTTTTTGTTAGGTGTCATCGAGTAGGGTCCAATTCATAGGGCCCTATGTACAATAGAATGAAAGGATCCCCAGTTTTTTGCCTGGCATATGACCTTATTTATGTTTAAGCCCATTGTTGCTGACACTATGTCAATCCATCTAATTGAGGGTCTTCCTTTTTGCATTGACCTGCTACTCTCCCAAACATGATACTATTCTCCAGAGATTGGTCTTTCCTGACTACATGTCCAGAATACTTAAGATGCAATCTAGCCATCCTTGCTTTCAAGGCTCACTCTGTTTGACAGATCTGTTAGTTCTTATGGCAGTCAATGGTATATTCAATATTCATCAGCAGCACCATAATTCAAAAGCATCAATTCTCCCGTCTCCTTTATTCAAAGTCCAGCTTTCACAACTAAACAATGCAACTGAAAATACCATGGTATGAGTCAAGCACACCCTCATCTTCAATGTGACATCTTTACTTTCCAACACTTTAAAGAAGTTTTTTGCAATAGTTTTTCCCAATATGATGCATCTTTTGATTTCTTAACTGCTGCTTCTGTGGGTGTGTTTTTGTAGAACCAAGTAAAGCAAAATCTTGGACACCCTCAATCTTTTCTCCATTTATTATGAATTTCTGTATGGACACAGCTGTAAGGATTTTTGTTCTATTGATATTGTGATGCAATCCATACTGAAGGCTATGCTCTTTTATCTTCATCAATAAATGTTTCAAATCCTCTTCACTTTCAGCAAGCAGAGCTGTTTCATCTGCATAATGAAGGTTGTTAATGAGTCTTCCTCCAAACCTGATGCAGCATTCTTCTTCATTAAGTCCAGCTTTTTTGGGTTATTTGCTCAGAATAGAAATTGAAGAGGTATAGTAAAAGCATACAGTGCTAACACACACCTTCTAGACTTTAAACCAGGCAGTGTTTCCCTGTTGTATTCAAATAACTGCCTCCCATTCCGTGTGCATATTCCTCATGAGTACAATTAAATGCTCTGGTATTCCCATTCTTCTAATGTTATCCAAAATTTGTTATGGCCCACACAGTCAAATGCCTTTGCATAGTCGATAAAACATAGATAGACATCTTCTGATATTTTCTGCTTTCAGCTAATATCCATCAGACATCAGAAATGATGTCCCAAGTTCCATGTCTTCTTCTGAATCTAGCTTGATTTCACAGCATTGCTGCAGTCACTTTTGAATGAACTTTATTTTTAAAAAGAGATTTTTCTGTTTAAAGGAGAAAGTAATACATTGTGAAGTTTATAAATTATATAAATGTAAAATATATGTCAAGGGCAGCACAAAGGATAGAAGACCAGTAAATAGAATAAGTAACACAGAAGAGAGGAAATGAGAAGTTACTAATTACCTATGCATGGTGGAAAACCAAACTATTGTAAAGAATGAAACAATCATATTCATTAAAATGCTTGGATACATCCAGCAATAATTTTGCAGGTTCTATTCACTGAAACATCATATGTCTTTCTTGTTGTTAGTTGACAAATACAGCCATAACTATATATGGTGTCAGCAGGTATATTTAGAAATAACTCTGGCTAATATAGTCAGACAAGCTTGTTTAAATATGACTAACTTGAGTGTTTTCTATCAGGTTAGAAATAATATCAAAAGTCTCCAACACAGTACCTGGAACATAGAAGTGTAATTTGGAATGTAAATAATAAAAATTTAAATGAAAAATGACATTAAGGAAGTACCAATTGTATGCCATTTAGTGATGTCATATCTAAATCTAGCAGGACTGAATTAAGAGGAAATTGAAGCACCAATTTGCAATTCTTCTTTTTTGGTGATTTACCATTAGTCCAAGCAGATGACTTTAGAGCAGCTTTACTTATGTAATAGCCAGTGTCAGAGCCAGGAGTAGCCAAACACAGTCACAGATGTTTCTTACTAGAGGACAATTCAAAAGGGCAAAGGGGACAAAGGTTGCCAAGTCCCCTCTCTGGTCACTCAGGGAAAAGAGAAAAGAGAGCTTAGCAATTCAAGGACCCAGGTGCCACTTTATATATTTGTGTGCTAGAGGAAAGGGGCTAAAAAGCCACCTGAGTCCTTAGACTTCCATGCACTTACCTTGTGATTTGAGTACTAACAATTCCAGGACAAAAGCTGATGGAAGAGGGAGACAGAGGGAAACCATGTGCTTTGGAATAATCAATAGCAAAGTTCAGTGCCAAGTGAGAGATGTACAGCTGTTATGGGATTTTTTTTCTTCCTTAAAAATAAAACAGATTTACTGAAATATACATTTATATTTCCCTGCAGGCCACTTACTTTTTGAAAAACCAAGGTGGATTGTCAAACTAAGATTTTGATTGTTCAGAGAAGTGAATTTTAGAGTTTCACTTTTTTAAGTAGGTAAAATGTTAAGGCAATAGATAAATGCCACATTACATTTTAAAAAATAAGCAAAAACCTTACTACAAGGGTCTAAAACTAAAGGATATATATTAGTTTTTCCTAACCTGCCAGCTCTATAAATTCCACTTATGATGATAATTTGACTTAAAAAATCTAACTTAAAAATATTCATTATATCAATTTCTTCTTCCAAAATCAGTATCATCCATATTGCCAGCTATGGTATATAAACTGAAATGAGAAAATTTTCTCTATAGTTACCTGCCTTTCTTTTTTCTATTTTCTTTAAGATAACATTCAGGAAGACCACATTCTTTGTATAAGTAAAACTCAGAAATGTTAAAGCCAGGGCAATAATTATTATTGTGCATACTTCTATGGTTTTGGTTTCTAAATAGTTCCTTTTAAGATGTATCAAATTCTTTACTAAAGCTTTGTCACTTCCTCATCATCAAGTTTAATTATAATATATGCAGATTTTAAGGCTTTATATTAATTGATGAAAATGCTTTTACTTATTGCTTCAAAAAACATTTACTGTGGAACTCTGAGGTTTCAGTGACTATACTACAATGTCAGAATTTTGTGCAAACATCACCATATTGAACATTTCAGTAAATACCATATTTATCTTTTGGCAACTGCAATCTTTCTTCAATATTGTGTCTTGAAATTTCTTTACATGTCCTCTACCAGGAAGGGTCAGAAATGAGTTTAGCTAAAACATTCTGGGCTAAAATGTCTACTAAAAAGCTATTTTCTGAAAGTAAGCATCTGTAGAAGTCATTTTGACCCTATTAGATTGCTGCATCAAAATCTCTAAGGGCAGACTTTTTTTTTTTTTTCAAATGTGGTTTACATAAGCTGCCTGGATGTTTTAAATATGTACTCTTTTAATCTAACAGCTTTTGAAGGTAGATATTCCTAAAGAACAAGTCTAAAAGAGCTAAGATAATCATTTAAAATCATTAAAAAGAAGTCCTTTATCCACACGAAAATTAGAGAATCTTAAAGCCTAAACTGTCCTTCCATTTACTAAAAATTTGTGAACTCCTCCTTTTGGCATATATGAGTTCAGAATCCAACATAATTTGATTAACTCAACATTTGTTAATCTTTTCTTAAATAAAATTGACACCTACTTTGCAGACATTCACCTTGAGGATTAAAGAGAATACTTCACTTTATTCTTGGACCTTTCAAGTAGTATGTGAGGATAAAAGGCACCTCTTAATATATTTTAAAGGAACTTGATTGCTAACACACTAGAGCATAGCAGGGGAAAAGGAAAGGAAATAGATGCTTGTTACCTGAGACCACAAATTCAAATACCACCTATCTTCAGGTTCCTGGTAAAATATATTAGTTTTCTTTTGTTTCATCAGTGTTTTTTTTCCTTGATTTTATATTTTCTTTCTTCATCTTTTCTTGGTACTTGGGAGTTGAATCCAGGATCTTACAGACACTTTACAAGTGCTTTACCACCTTCAGGCCACACCTTCAGCCTCTTTTTGTATATTTTATCTTGAGACAAGCTCTCACTAAGTTATGCAGGTTGCCTCTGGCCTCGAAATTTCAATTGTCCTCCCTTAGCCTCCTGTGTCACTGGAATTACAGGCATGCACCACCATGACTGCTCAGTTTTACACCTTTCAGTGCTAAAGTATAATGATATTTCACTTCCACTAAAGTATAAGGAAGGCACAAAGGGGTTCTTGCAACTCTTCCCAGTGCAATGTTCAACATTTCCTGTCTGCTCACTTCATACACCAAGGTTCTGTTGGTGTATTCTGTGAAAAGACATGAACCTTCAAGATCTTTTCTTATAAAATCAATTACTGAGCTCCATTTCAATCTCTTGAAGCTTTCATAGGCTTTCATCTTGCTACAAAAATAATATAAAATGTCTAAAAATATTTCTCCAGGGTTTATCTGCACATACTAAGAAGAAAAGTGAATAATGACTAAAATATTTGGATGTCAGAGTAACTTTGAATGGATTATTCAGATAACAATTCAAAAAATATTTTAATTATTTTTGTTATATATGTATACATACATACATATATGTATATATAATAAACATACATATATGTATATATATGTGTGTGTATGTATATATATGTGTATATATGTATGTATGTGTATATATATATATATATATATATATATATATATATATATATATATGATAGAGAGAGAGAGAGAGAAAGAGAGAGGTGGCAGTCCACTCCCAAAACAATCCCCAATCAGCCATTGAAAACCCTATGAGGGTGACTATGAAGCAAACAACTCACTGGTGCCTAACAACAACATATATATGCTTTTATTTTTTTTCCCTTAGGTATCATCAAATCAGGTTTGACTAATATCAACCCTGTGTGCAACAAAAAGAAACACTCTCTGACACTATACAATGCCTGGCTCTACGTCAGTGCTTCTCTACTATTCAGAGTCTTCAATGGTTGATTGTTTTGGGATTGCTATGGGAGTGGGCTGCCAGGTCCTTCTCCCATTTTTGCAGTTCTGGTGATTGAATCCAGGACCTCAGAGAGCATACAGCAGCACTCTACCAACTAAGCTAAACCCCAGACCATACATATATACACATATATGCACACACACATACATACATATCTATCTCTATATATGTATATATATGTATATATGTATATGTATATACATATGTATATGTATATGTGTGTATATATATGTATATATATGTGTGTATATATATGTGTGTATATATATATATATATATATATATATATATAAACTTTATACATATATTTGAAATGTAACTTCAGTCTATGGCTACCTAACGGAAATATTTAGGCTACTTTGTAACATTAAAGAATGTAGGATTTAGGATTTTAGTATCTGTGGTAGGAAACAGAAAAATCATTTGGGTGTGTACTAATTCTCTTGATTATCTTTGAAAAATCACATTAAATGTTCTAATCCCAAGGTATACAGGCTACCTAAAAAATCATTGCTACATGTACACATACCCTTTGTTTAATTTTGTATTTATTCATAAATATCTTTACCTACTGGACAACTGAACTCCAAATCTCTTCACTAATCTAGAACTCATTTTAATTTGAAAGAAGAGACAATGAAAACTGATGATATATATAGCACATTGAAATGACAGATAATATTCTTGATCTACAATTCATTTTCAGTTGCGCTCCATAACTATGTAGGAGTGAAGAGGCAGGAGGAATACTCTGTCCAGTTCACTTGTTCAGATATTATTACACCTGTTTTCACTCTACTTCATGCTATATAATTTAAATATCTATTTCATTGATCAATCAGTATGAAAGAACAAAGAAATCTCCTTATATAAGTTATAATCTTGGTGTTTTCCTGTGAAGAATCTAACTTAAACTAATATGGATAAATTAATTCAGCAAGTGAATCCTGCAATTGAGATCTAAAAACTTACCTGTCCTAAACCACAATTTGTTTTTTCTTCTCTCTGTTGTCTTTCTCTCTCTCTCTCTTTCTTTCCTTTTCCTTCCTTCCTTCCTTCCTTCCTTCCTTTCTTTATTTCCTTCTTTCCTTGAACATATTACATGATTCTTCTAGACAAGTGAAGTCACCATCAAAATTAATGATCTTCAAACTAGCAAAATGAAAATAACAAGGCTAAAAGAGAACTGGAATCAATGAGTATTGAACAGACAGTGATGGAAAAAACACCATCTTTCAAACTGGAAAATATGTTGAGTCAGAAAAACTATATTCCTAGTAGATTTCGCCACTGGCACTGACTACCAGAAGCTCAGAGGCCCAAACTTGTTGATCCACTAGTTATAACTTCCATTTTAATGCTACCTTACTCTCGCTTTATTTTACTGTTTTTCAGCTTCTGCTTTTGCCCATTATTTTACTTTGTAAAACATCCTGTTACATTTGATTTTCTTAATAAATATATTTGAAACAAATTGGACATTTAATAAATAAATATGTAGATACATAAATAAGTAGACACATAATTCAATTCCTTATTAAAGTGTTATTCACATTTTTCCAATAATATGGAAACTTTATACAAGCTTGTGGTAGAATCTAAAGGAAAGGTTAACAAGTGGTATTTTTCAAAGCAATATTATGCACCTATTTTATCCTATTTTATCCTTACCCTCTATTTTCTTTTTTCTTTTAATTTTTTTTCTTTGTCATTGTTACTTAGTGATTGAATCTGAGGCCTCATGGATGATTTGCAAGTACTCTATCACTGGGTTGCACCCCCAGACCATTTTTAATTTCATTTTTTAATTATTTTGAGTTGAGGTCTCAATAAATTATACATTCTGCCTCTTGCCTTGATCTCATGATCCTCCTGCCTCTGCTTCCCAACTAGCTGGGATTACAATCATGTACCACTACACCAGGCCATATACTCGTCTTTTTCATCAGTATCACATTCTTTTCCTTCAGTGCTGGTAAATTTATGACCAGGCAGGCAATGACACTTCTCTCAGATTGAAACTCTCTGGAGGTGTTTCTCCTTGCTGTAGTCTCCACGTGTTATGCAATGCTACTATGTGATCTCCATCCTCAAAGAAAGAACAGACCCCCTTAAATTCAGTCTCTGCACTGTGAAAACACAAGACTCAGCAAATCCAGCTATGGAATTCACATTCCTCCTCATTCTAAAACCTGTGTGATGAACTAGCCATTATAACCTTATTGCAGGCCATGCATTTTTATCATTTAGGAGACAGGAAAATGGTGGGAATCATGCACTCTTACCTTTATATATCATTATCAATCAAAGGAAACAGGGAAAAAATTGAATAGTTATACAAAGACAGGAGTCAATTACTTTTATAGGAAGGATGAATTGTTTCTTATGGCCTCTTTATAAAATATTTATTCAGTATGACTAATTGCTGATTGAAAATTATTCTGTGCAAAAGTATTTGCTGATTCTGGATGCTGAAGATTAATCCAGTAGCTTATATTTTGTCCATTTCTTTTGCTTACAGGTAATTGGTGATTTGCTTATTTAACAAAGTTAATGTAATTTAGATGAAATATGTTTTCCCTTTGGGGTATTATACTTTTCTATAAAGAAATATCAAAGAAATTTAAATGTGTTCTCAATTAAATGCATTGGCCCAGATTCTGGGGCTAAGCTGAATTTCTCAAATCGTAGTTCAAATACTTCAATCTTCCTGTGACTTTTATTGTTCTTTATGGGAATGAGCTAAGAGAAAGTTCAACACTGGGGAAATTAGGGATGCAGTAACAGCTTTTGACTGACCATGATGACAGAAAATGGTTTGAGATACAGAAAAGGATTTGATTTAAATTCCTTCATCTTGCACAGGTCAGAAGATTGTACATAGATTCTTTTAAGAGAAAAATCTCAAAGTGATAATAATAAAGTACCCTCATGAGATGATGTTTGACAAATTTCATTCAACAAGTACCATGACCTTGAAACCCAAAGTAGCTGGCATCATCTTTATCTTTCTTATTAAAACAATAGCCTCCAATAAAGTTATATTGAATTTTAAGACTGCTGGTCACTCTTCTTAATTAGTGTTTTGTTTTGTTTTAAATTCACCTTATTATCATTGTGCTCTGGCTTTCTTCCTAACTTTACCACTTTTCTGAGCCACAGCAGCCAAGACAGCTTCCTTCTTATTCCTGGTACTGCTATTTAATGTCAGCATCAAAATTGGAAGCATACAAGGAAGGAAATGTTCCTGCTGTGTCTGTCTTGGTTCTGTCGCGTTACAAGGTTGATTCGTATGGAAATACAAACTTTAGGAATAATATTTCAGTGAGAGAAAGATGCAGAAAAATCTTTATTGATGAGTAGAAGACTAGGTCATTTCATTCATATCCATCCCATTGCAAATGAAATCTACAATTTAAATGACACACCTTATAAATTCAGCCATGAGGATCCTGGGTAGGCAGATTCTGGCTGTCCAGTGGGTGGGGTATATAGTTGAATTCCTGAGTTGTTTTCTACCCACAGAGATAGCACCATAGTGCTTTATTTAATTGTTTCCCATAATATCAGCTGCCTGAAGGTAACACTGCTGCATATTATGATAAATTATGGAGGATACCATATGTGGTTAGACTAGCAGTGTCTTAATGAGCAGATAGATATAGGTAGTAGGTATGCTAATACTCCTATATTTGTCATTCTTATGAAAAAATCATCAATGTGAGCAAAGTTTCTCTGTAATACCATTCACTTTGTATTTCATGCTTCTGTGAAGCAGGTAACGTAAAATTTGAAAGTGTTCATTTAAGGAGGTTTTCTTTCACCATGTAGTTTGTAGGCTAGTTTGTGATTGTGCAATTTGGTTGCAATTTCTCATTATAATCAAAGGAAACACAGCTTAAGGGAGTTAAAAAAGGAGGCAGTTATAGAATTCAAACAAATGAAAGAAATAAAAAAGAGAAGGGGAAAATAATTTGTACAGCTATATCTGAAAATGTAATTGAGAACACAGGTATGTGCTTGACTTTTCAAAACTTACCATTACTTTCTACCATTAACCAGCTTGAATTGAATATATCTTTTCATTTTTATGTAAATCCTCTTAGCAAAACAGTAAATCATGCTAGAGTAGGACATGTCACTTTTTTCACCTTGGTTTGTCATTTTGAATATTTTTCATCAGTGAGGGTACAGTTTTCCTCATCAGCCCCACATTTAGAAAATTCTGTGCTACTAATGCTGGCCCCAAAATGAAATAAATTATTGTACATTAAATGAGGATTTAAAAAAGTCACTCTAGTTTATTCACTAGATATTCAATGTGCCTTATTTTGATAAGAAATCTCCATTTTCCCCAAAACACAAACATGTCTCTTAAACAAACTTTTTTCTGAGTATAAGATAGAAGAAACAATAAAATGAAAGTAGTTTCAGGAGCATGAATGCTACTTGGAATTTATTATTTCCCTAGGGGACCACCTTATATTTTCCTTGTCGGGCAGCATGCAAACATAAGGAAGCTTAATTTTCCTACCAAAGATTCTTATGAAATTTAGCATGTTAGTCTCCATAGATAGAAAAGTCAATCTATCAGGAAAAGAGTGGTATTTGAGAGGCAAATAATTATCTAAAATCAATAGAATATACTGAATTCTGTTAGTGCAACAGATCAGCTTTATTCAGTGTTGGGTTAAGTAGTTACAAAGGAATAAAATAACAATTTAATTAATTTAGTATATTTGCCACCTATCCAACATGGTAATGTTTCTTGAAATATAAAGTTAGAGATTCTCTGAGCTCTTCTACAAGAAGAAGAAACAAAAAATGTCCATTTGCTAAGTAATTTTATTTGCCATAATATAATCAGATCTCAAGTATTAAGTATTATGAAATGCTGGATATTTTTTCTGAATCCTTAAAATAGAAAATAGAAGATGTTGTAAATGTAACATGAAGAAAGGTGATGTTAAATTATACATGATATACTCTAAGTTAAGTGCTTTCCAATTAAAGTTCCTGTGATAATGAAAATAATTGATATCTGCACTAATGCTGTAGGCATTGGGTACATATGGCTATCGAGCACTTGAAATGTGGTTAGTGCAACTGAATAATTGAAATTTTACTTTAGTTAATTTATATTTAAATGTTCACATATGGCTAGTAGTTGACTTTCTAGACTGTTCTAAGTTCTTCAAGAGAATATAGAGTAATTTGCACAAAGGGAGGCCTGAGTAGAACATTCCAGGAGAAGAGAAAAACACACAAAAAACACAAAAATGAAACTATGAAGAAAGAAACTACTAACTTGAACTGAACAAATATTACAGAAAGGAAAGTTTCACAGAAAGAGAAAGGATAAAAACCAGAGAATGGATGCACTTCACATCTAACTTCTTCACATATTTTTCAAGCAGATTGTCAATTCCCAAATAATTTATTGATTGATTGATGGATTGAATTTATTTTTTGTATGTGGTGTTAAGGACCAAATCCAGGTCTTAGTGATGCTAGGCAAGCACTCTACCACTTGCTATATTTCTAGCCCTAACACAGGGTTATACTAACTTGACACAGTTAATAAAAAAACATGCAATTTGTCTAATAACCATTAGTAAAACTGTATTTCATACATATATGTGTTGTTGTTGTTAGGTCCAGTCAAGTCAGATCTGACTCATAACAACACTATGTACAACAGACCAAAACAGTCTCCAACACTGTACATGCCAGGCACTAGGATAGTGCTTCTCTGCTATTCATAGGGTTTTCATTGGCAGATTGTTTCAGGAGTGGCCTGACAGGTCCTTCTCCCATTTTTGCAGTGCTAGGGACTGAACCCAGGGCCTCAGAGAGCACAGGACATCATTCTACCATTTGATCTAAACCCCAGATAACTACTTATGTCTTTAATTGCCTCCTAAATAAATAATGAGAAGGATAAACTCTCTTTGAAGGATTTTGAAAGCATGGATAGATTAAAGCTCTCCATTCATCTTTAAGTGGGCTATTGAATCTTATCATTCCATGATCAAAAGCAACAATTTCTTTAAATATAGTATCAAGATAATGCTTGCATTTTCTGAGTAATTTACTCAGCATTTACAGTAATGAGTGATCTTTTTTGTTTTGATACATTATGGTATCTCAATCTTAATTGATTACTCTATTGACAGGAATCCAGTCCAGTCCCAAGAAAATACTGAAAAGATTTACACTATCTACAATAAAAGAGTTCTTGCATATATCTAAGAAGTAAATGCCTAGATTATAGTTTAAGTCTCTACAATTTTCTAGCTTGGGACCTTGAACTTCAATAAAGTCAGGTTGAGTGAATCACCAAATCCTGCCTTTAGTTTGTCTATTCAACAAACATGTCCTGAGTTCTAAATTGTTCTAGGTATGCTTTCTCTTTCTGTGGATTTGGTAGTGAGTGAAATCTATCTTCTGCTTTTATGGAGCTTAATTTCTAGCAGAGAAAGAGGCATTAAAAAGAACATAAATTCAAATATCCATTTGTTCTATCAACAATATTTTATTGAAATCTTACTGTGTCCCAGGCATGGTTATAAAAAACTGGGGGAACAATATCAAAGATAGAAAAGAAAGAAAATATAGCTTATGCTCTTGTGGGGATTTCTATGTAGTAAGGGAAGAATGAACAAGATAAACCAGCAAAAAATTGTAAGATGCTCTATCTAAAAAAAGGAGAAGAAAAAGAAATATGAAATACAGGGAGATTTCAGGTTTGGGTGGGCTGGCCAGGTGAGCTTATTATTATGACATGGCATGATGGGCTCTAAAGGAAAGGAAGGAGCAATCTCTGGGCTATCTGCTGGAAAAACTTTCCTGACAAATGGATGAAACACAAGTGTAAAGGTTCTGCCATGTTAAAGAAACTGCAAATAAACCAGTGTGGCTGGAATAATGTGAACAAGGTAGAAATTTCTGGAATGAAGTCAGAAAGTTAACAGTGGTGAGAGATCACAGGGAGTTAGATTTTACTTAGAGTAAAAAGGAAAATCATTGCAGGTTTTTATCAAAAGTGTGGTACAATCTAATTTACATCTTAATGAGATCATTCAGGCTACTTTGTTGTAAATTATCTGAAGAGGACAAGAGGCATAAACAGAGAAAGTTACTGTGATAACCCCATATACATATATGGGGCTGGGATTTAGCTCAGTTGGTAGAGCACTGCTCTGCAGTCTCTGAGGCCCTGAGTTCGATTTCCAGCACTGCAAAAATGGGAGAAGAATGTGGCAACCAACTCCCATGGCAATCCTGAAACAATCTGCCATTGAAAACCCTATGAGGGTTGCTATGAGTTGGACATGACTCGACAGCACCTAACAACAACATACATACACATACAGATATATATATATATATATATATATATATATATATATATATATACACTTATATATAGAGAAAAAAAATATATATATACATATATACATATATGTGTATATATACACACATATATATGTATATATGTGTGTATATGTGTATATATATACATATATATGTATATATATGCTCTGCATATCTGTTTCTTTTAGAAATAGAACCTGTATGATGTTCATATGTTGGATAAAGGATGTGAAGGGAAAATATATATGAATATGACATACTTTTTGACCCAAAGAACTGGAAAAGTAAAGTTATCTCAGACTGTCACTGTTTGGAGGCAGGATGCACATGGATATGTGGAATGATACTGAGTTATAAAAAAGAAGAAAGGAACAATAAGTGATAAAAGATAGAATTTTAGATGAAATCAGCTATGCAAGGTGACTTTTAATATCCATCTAACACAATTCTCTTCTGGAGAAGGAAGAACTTTCTAGGGAGCAGGAGATGAAAGGCATACATGAGAGACGAGAGTACTATGCATGTCTAAGGAACAAGAAGGGGGCAACAATGGCTGCAGAGAACGAGTATCCACGTCAGTGAGAGAGAGCAGAGAGCAGATCATGTAGACTCCGTCAGACTATTGAATATACTTTGGATGTTCCTTACATGAGATAAGAAGCCCCTATAGGGTTCTGAGCAGAGACTTGATATAACTTCAATATCTTAAATATGAAAACATATATTAATTGCTCAAAGTAAGGGATTTCGTTTTCATATATGCATATAATCTACTTTGTCATATTTACTCCATCACACCCTTCTCCTATTCTTCATCTTCACTAATAGAGCCCCCTTTTACTTTCATGTCATTCTTTTTTTTCCTTTCCTTTCCTTATATACACATATGAAAAAAAACATGTAATACTTGTCTTTGTGGGACTGGCTCATTTCGCTTAATATGTTGATCTGCAGTTCTATCAGTTTCCCTGACACCTTGATCTTTGAACATCTACTGTATTTTGTAGAAAGTATTCTTTGTAATAGTTTGTTGTTGTTATACAATAATTGGTAAAAGAGCTCACATTTTTATTTGTTTTCTATTACATTTTCTATACCCCATGCTTTTTCTCTTAATCTATTCCTTTAAAAGGGAATGGAGATGTTAAATATATTTTTATTTATTTTGGGAGGTTGAAGGTACTGAAGTGTTGAACTCAGAGCCTCATGCATACTTTGCAAGTGCTCTTCTACTAAGCTGTACCCTCAGTCTCTTTTTTATTTTTATTTTGAGACAGTGTCTGTTTATGTTACTCAGGCTGCACCTGACCTCAAACTAGTGATCCTCCTGCCTCAGCCTCCAAAGTTGCTGGGATTTCAGGCATACCTCATTTTACCCAGCAATATTTTTATTTTTAATTGATACATAATAAGTATACACAATTATGGGGTACAATGACATTTCAAAATATGTATATAATGTATAATAATCAAGTGAGTATAATTAACATATCCATCACTTCAAGCATTCACCATTTCTTTATGTTGGAAACATTCAAAATCCTTTCTACTAGCTGTTTGAAATAAACAAGTAATTATTGTATACCATAGTTAAATATTATGCTATAGAGGACAAGAAGTTATTCTTTCTACCCAACTATACCCCAGTGTACATTACCATTCTGTCTCCTGTAGAGCAAGAGGGACACAAAAATCCAGTTTAGGAGATTACCTTAACAATACATTATGACAGTTGTTGGACTAGGTTGGTAGTGGTAAAAATAACAAATAAAGTAATCAGGATGTATTTTGAATGTGAACTCAACAGAATTTTCAGAATAATTGATAATCAGGAGAAAAAATGAAATCAAGTGTATCACCAGGAATGTAGATCTGAGCAACTAGGAGAATAAAGTTGCTATTTTTTTGTCATGGGAAGAGAGTGGAGGGGCATCTTTGGATAGAAAGATCAATTGTTTTATTCTTTGGAAGGTTATTATTTAGAATCCAGTTTAGAATTCAGGGGAGAGGTCATTGCTGGATACCCCCAGACACATCATTAACTTATAAATGGAACTAGAAGGTATCACTTATGAAATGGATGTGGATGAGTTTAGACAGAAAAAAGCTCAAAGACTATGTTGTAGGGTCCTCCAACTGAAGAGCATGATGACTACAAAGGAATAGCCAGTAAGGTAGGATGAGAATCATGGAGGTGAATTGTAGCAGAGGGCAAAGCGAAAATTATTTTGAGAACAAAATAATCAACTATGATAAATACTTCATATAGGCTCAATAAGATGAGCATTGAATACAGTCCATTGGAAATAACAATCTGGTAATTATCAGTGACATATATCAGAACGTTTTTGGGTATTATTGGGGAGCTGAACCCAGGGCCTCATGAATACTTTGTGAGAGCTCTGCCACTGAGCTGTATTCCAGTCCCTTTTTTATTTTTTAAATTAAGTCAAGGTCTCATTAAGTTACACAGATTACCTCTAACCTTAAATTTCTTATCTTCCTGCCTCTACCTCCAGAGTTACTAGGATTATAGGTGTGTGCCACCATGCACATCTTATCAAAACACTTTTAATATTGTTCATGTTAGGTGAGGTCAAGTTAGAGCCAAATCATAGTGATCCTGTGTACAATAGAAAAAAAAAAACAACACTACTTGACACCGTGCCATACCCTGGCACTATTTTCAGTGCTTCTCTGCTACTCATAGGGTTTTCAATGGCTGATTGTTTCAGGAGTGCGCTGCCAGTCCTTCTTCCAAGCCTATAGCTCTCAATATTCTCAGGCATTCCCCATCCAAGGACTAACTAGGCCAACCCTGCTTCATTAGATATGGCTACAGACCTTGATGTTGTAGTACATACACAGATTACTTCAAAGAAGGAAACACTGAGACTCAAGTGAGAATTATAAATCCTACAACTATACTGTTTCTCCAACTCCATCCTGGCCCTAAATATTCATAAAATAGTAATGTATTTCAGTAGGTATCTATTTACACATGGTTATTAAAATAATAACAAGAATTTCATCTAAAATATATTTTAATGAAATGTAAGAGCAATATTGAAAGTATATATAGTTACTATTAAACGATATACTATGCAAATCAAATATAAAGAAATCACAAAAGAAATTAACCAGTGTATGAATGGCCATTTTTGATCTAAACTTCAAATAGTTTTCAGGCCTCATTCATCAAAGAAGCAACTTATTGATTTGTCTTTGTTTTGCTGATACCAGTCTACCACATGTATTAGTTTATGATTTCAACATATATTTGTCATTTAATGTCCTCTAATGTCTTATATGTATAAACACATTTTCAAATCTCATGATTTGAAAAAGGAAAAATTTTAAATACAAAAAAATACCAGGGTTGGTTAGAATGAATCAAGGAAAGAGTAATAATTGAAAACTTTGGTTTCTAAAATATCAGAAGATAAAGGGCCTAATAGTAATCAATAGATGGTTTAGGTAATAAATTAATTCTAGTGTCTTTACCTATTTGAACTACAATTTATTTTATTATTTGTTATGTAATGGATCTCAGCACTCAAGATTGTCATACAGCACTAAACCAGAAAGAAACCATAGGAAAAGACACACTGTTTGCCCCATATTAAAACTTAATTCAGTAAAATTATTCACATTACTAAGTATAAAAGGAAGAAATTACTTAAAATAATAGATCTCATTAAAATGCTCTTTGTGTTATGTTTCATGTTGACATTTAAAGTGAGTTACATTATTTCATTCTTTCTGTTCACAATGAATGACTTAATTGTTTTAATTTGTTATTTTATGTTTCTTAAAAATCATATAAATCAGAGTTCAACTATTTCTTATAGCAGAGAATTTGTCTGTGTGATCATTTATGTTGTCCATTTTAATCTAAATGGACATTACATCTCATGAGCTTTGCTTGATAGTCTGCCAATGTTTAAATGTGTTCTGTAGTCAAATAAGCTTAGGAAATGATTCCCCACAGCATGAAGCCTGAGGCATAGTTATGAGTTTTGGCTTCATTTGGTCACCACAAAACAGCTTTGGAGTAACTCAGGCTACAGAAATTTGTTAGCATCAAGTGCTTGATTTCCAAAATATTAAAACCAAATCAGACGTATTGCTGCAATACACTTGCATAATACATACAGACAGATGAATACAATATCAAATGAAAGAATTTTTAATATCAATTTTTAATGATGTACATTCAAGGAATGTAAACAATAATGAATTATTAATTGAAATGAAGAATAGAATTTGTATTTGTGAAAAATCTAAGCCTGGAGAAAAATTAAAACTTATTACATGTTAGAGATGGAACATATGTGTTTAACTCCTTTTTAAAAGACATTATTCTGGAACTATTGTTATGTATCAGTTGCTGTGCCATGTACCAAGGATTCCAGGATGAGACTCCCTAAAGAGCATAACTTAGAACAATGACTCCTTTCTAGTACAGGTCCCAGACCAGAAGCATCAGCATCACCCAAAAACTTGTTGTTCGGTGCCATCAAGTCAGGTTCAACTCTTTGCAAAGCAGGATGAAATACGACCCAACATTGTGCCATGCACATGATATTTTTCATGTTTGAAGTCATTGTTGCAGTCACCTTGCTTCTTCTCATTTTGAGTTGTCCACATCAGCAACTGGAGGTCCTAGGGGCTTTACTCCTTATAACTCATTTACTCATCATTAAAGTCGACTCTACTTTAAGAAGGAAACTCTTCCCTAGTCATTTCTTGAATGCCTTCAAGCCTGCTGGGCTCATTTTTAGCACTATATTTGACAGTGCTTCTATGCTATTCATAGAGTTTTCAATGGCTAATGGTTTCAGGAGTGGGCTGCCAGGTCCTTTTCCCTAATCTATGTTGGTCTGAAAGATCAGCTGACACGTATCTACCATGGCTAGCCCTCCTGGTATCTGAAATACTGATAGCATAGCTTTCAGCATCACAGCAACATGCAAGCTCCCACAGCATGCCAAGTTGACAGACACATGGGAGAGAAACTTGTTAGACATGCAAATTTTTAGACAATGCTCAGATTTACAAAATCAGGAACTCTAAATGTAGCGCTCAGTAATCTGTTTTGAAATGAACCTTGAGGGTGACTCTGATGCATGCAGGAATGTGAAAGCCATTGTCCTAGCTTGTAATTCTAACCTTGCAAGTAAAGAAATTCAGATCCAGAGGAGGTGATTTGAAAATATGAATCCAATTTATGATTTGCTGGCTATCAATCTCTACTACATTGGCATTTCTTCTTGGAACCCTCTGGAGAACATATGAGTTTGTGTGCCAAGCATCTATTTACTTTTTAACATTCCTATCTACAGTCATACCACCCCAGCATCCAATCTCATCAGATCTCAAGAGCTATACAGGGTCAGGCTTGTTTAGTTCTTGGATAGGAGACCATCTGGAAATACTGGGTGCTGTTATCTTGGGAAAAGGAGTTGGGAGCCCACTGCTGAAAAAATCAGCTATTGAAAATTCTATGAATAGCAAAGAAGCATTGGCAATAGTGCTGGGCATGGCACAGTGTCACGTAGTGCTTTGTTTTGTCATACACAAGGTAGCTATGAATTGAACTCTACTCAATGCCACCTAATAAATGATAACAAATCAGAATAATAATCCATCAAAAGAGCCACTATATATTTATATGGTTCAAGAACAGTGGCCTTCTTCTTAGATTCTAAGGCAGCCCAAAATTTCTTTAAGAGAGTCAGATTTATAGAATTGTCATTGCTTTTGATTGGTATAGGATAGGTTATGTGACTAAATTCTGGAAAATGAGATTAAAAGGAAAACTTCTGGGAAATAATATTCACTCCTGACCAGGAATTATGAAAAGATGAAAGAATACTTCCTAATGCATTGTTATTTTGGGATATGACACCTGGACCCGTAGCCATTTCTCAACTGATGATTCCTGAGGGCAAATCCAAACTACTGAGCAGTGACAATATTTAAATGTTTATAAATCATCTATGATATCATTGGGCTGGGATTTAGCTCAGTTGGTAGAGCCCTGCGTTGCAGTCTCTGAGGTGCTGAGTTCAATTCCCAGCACCGCAGAAATGGGAGAAGGACCTGGCAATCCACTCCCAAGGCAATCCCGAAACAGTCTGCCATTGAAAACCCTATGAGGGTCGCTATGAGTCGGATACTGACTTGACAGCACCTAACAACAACAACAACAATGATATCATTGGGCTACTAAAACAACCTGAAACAAACATCCAACTATAAGAAGTACCTTTCTTGATATCCATCCTCCCTAGGGAATTTGAACTACTTTAATATAACAAATTTCTTTATGATTTTAGCCAATATGAGTCAGAGTTTCTGCTTCTTACTCTTGAAAATATCCTTAAGATGGGTATTTTATCTTTGAAACACTCCCCTATTGGGGCACCTCAGTTGTCATGTTTTCAAATCATAATTATAAAGCATAACAGAAGTAAATGTATCTCATTTAAAAAAGGATAATTTTTTACATCCTCACCATCCTCCCTTCTTATTCTTGAGATGTAAACACTTCTTACTCTATTTTAAGTTTTTTTATTGGTTTCCTAATTATAAATATCTCTAACATTGATTGATATATTTGAAGTAATATCTTTATCTTCAGCTATGCTATGTAGTTACTATCCTACTTACAGATATTCAACTTCCCTTTTACTCATCTACTCCCAGATTTTTAACTATTTTATTAGCATTGTAGTTATGCTATTAATTATCTTGTAATTGTAACTCAAAAATGTATTCTCTAGTTTTATCTAAAAATTGAAACATTCCTAGTATGTTAGATAAATAATGTTTTCTTTCTATGTCTTTTTCTCCTACTCTCAATATCTGCCACCTCTAACTTTCATTTTATCAAAATTCCAAAAAGGTACAGTAAATTTACTGGAATTTTTCTAAACAAATTTGAAAACATTGAAAATTATTAGCATTTACATGTTGATACTGTAACTGTTGTTCCCTAAAGAACTGATTAGAATGAGTGGAGTCAGAAATGGAGGCATTATTTTAGGTTCATAAAATGTATATCACTTAATATGTAGTCCCCCCAGTATTAATCAAATATATTCTCTATCTTTGCAGTTCATCATTGTCACATTTTAATTTGTTTTATATTTGAATCTTGATGTTTTTGTTTATCTTTTCCTGAAAAATCCAATTACTCTCTAATTCTCTTTTGGATAGAAGAGAACTACAGTTTCATCTCATTATTAAGAACTTGAAAGTCTCTAAATTTTCCTACCATAGGTCCATAATGGCATCTTTTAAAAATCACTTTTCATTTATTGGTCTAAACTGTCCGACAAAAGTCTGTACCAGTTGCACAGCTGTCTTTCTGGGATTTTAAAAAAGAAAATTATAGGTTATTTCTACTGTCTGAATGTGATCATTTCTTTTCTTTTGGGCGTCTCTTTAACTTTTGCTAGACATTGGCATCAAGTAAGATTTGTATAGACTAAGAATTGTGTTTTTGCATATCAAAAAATGCTTATTTTTCCCCTCCTGTCTGGTTTTTAGCTTCCAGATACAAATTCCCGGAATTTGTCTTCCTTCATTAGTTGCTAGTATTTAGTACCATTTCTTAGATGTCTGATAACAATGTGAAATTTTTGTCTTCATAGATATCCTTATACCTTTGCTAAAACATCTTGAATTTTCTTTTTACACATAAATGTGTGAAATTTCAGAATAATGCATCTCATTGTGGATTTTTGTTCATTTATTCATTTATGCCTTATTCTAAAATACATCTCAGGGTTATAATGTATCAATTGGACTTTCCATTTTTTTTTACTTGTTTTGACAATCACACTTATAACTAATAGGAATTGGTTATTGTTCTACATTTGCTCTTTATTTCAAAGTTGCTCAGTGTTATGGTTATATTTCCTCACCCTTCTCTAAGAATATAAATTATGACTGGTAATACATTTTCTGTATTTCCGCTAGCCAATGGCTTTGTTAATTTTCTCAGAAACATTTCTTTCAACCAATTACCCAAAATAACCGTTGATTAAATAGGAAGTTTAAGAGAAGGCCACGTTATAAGGCTGATTTCTACTCTGATCTGGGCACCCATTTAGGGAGAATGGAGATGCACAAGAGAAGACAGGCTACTTGCTTGGGTCTTCCACAATTCTCAGATGCATTAGTCATTTTACCATTGCTGTGACAAAATAACAGAGAAAAACAAAAGCGGAAAGGTTTCTTTCAGATCATGGTTTCAGAGGTTTCAGTCCATGGTGAGATGGTTCCTTTGACTTTAGCCCTCTGGTGAGGCAGAGATACTATGGCAGAAAGGCCTGGTGAGGAAAGCTGCTCCTCATGGTAGCCAGGATGCAGAGAAAGTGAGAAGCAGCCAGGGTCTTCATATACTCTTTCAAGGGAATATATTCAATTATGTGCTTACTTTAAGTAGTCCCCTTCTCCTAAAGTTTCCACCATTCCCAGTAGCACTACCACTGTGAATTGAGCCTTCAATACACAAGCCAGCCTTTTGGGACATTCCAGATGCAAAGTATAGAACCAAAGTTAAAATTGACTTCACTTCAAGGGAAGTGGGTTTTTTTGTGATTTACCTTGAGTGGAGCTTTCGAATTGCCTTTATTGAGTCATTTTTCTATCTTGAATTCTGCTACTCCTGTCTTTTCAAACCCAAAATCCACATCATGAGTCGGCCACTTTTTTAGAAAGCAGCTTTCTGATGTCTTCCTCAAGCTTAGTCCATTCTCCCTCACGTTCACCCTAAACTTTGTGTATTTTCAGAAACTATGACTCTGACATCTATTTACAGCTTTCTTACGTGGATGTTGGATCCGGGGTTTTCTCTGTTTCGTGTGTCTATTACTATAATTTTATCTTCTTTCCTATCTTTCAGAAATTCTCCAAAATATATTATCTATTTCTGGTAATCATTAGAGATTTTAAAGATGACAGAAGTTATTATTTTTGGTTCTCACAGGTTGAACATAAGACCTTACACATACTTTGCAAGTGTTCTACCACTGAGTTAAATCTCTAGCCCACTTATTTTATTTTATTATTTTAATTTTGAGTCAATGTCTTGCTGAGTTACACAGGCTGCCTCTGGCCTTGAAGTTTTGAGCCTACTGGTTCCACTTCCCAAGCTACTGCTGCAATTGTGCCACAAATTATTTCTCAAAAGAAAAAAGTATATATATATATACATATATATATATTGTTGTTGTTAGGTGCTGTCGAGT
>VMDO01010814.1:23772-69884 GCA_007922755.1 Pedetes capensis
GCGACCCTCTGTACAACAGGGGAAACACTATTGTCAGTGCTTCTCTGCTGTTCATAGGGTTTTCAATGGCAGATTGATTTTTGGGAGGGGGTTGCCAGGTCCTTCTCCCAAGCCTACAGCTTCTGGTGTTCCCAGGTGGTCTCCCATCCAGGTACTAACCAGGCCCAACCCTGCTTAGCTTCCAAGATCTGATGGGATCAGATGCCACAGGGCTATGGCTGCAGGCGATATATATATATATATATATATATATATATATATATATATATATATATATTCATTTAATTAGTATATTGGTAGTAATTATAAATGGATATGTGCTATCAATACATTAGGTTGATCTGAAAACATGCCTATATTCATAAACACATATCTTTCCCCATACACTAACATATGCATATGTATATATACACATTTATAAACATTCATATATTATGGAACATGTGGATTCATTTCAGTGAATTTTTTAGATAATGGTAGTATTGGACTTTAAATAATATTCTGAGGGAAAAACTCTTCTAGGGACAGAATTCTCAATCTCAGCAAGACACAGAACCTTACTTTATGTATCACTTTAAAACAGATATCGCACACATCAAGGTGATGGGATGGAAGTGATGACAAAACGTAAACCATAGAAGAAAATAGCACAAAACCAATACTTATTAAAGATATCCTGACTAATACCACAAAAGTTGAGCCAACTTTAATGAGGGGTAGATGGGGGGGAGAGGGGGAGAGAGAGAGAGAGAGAGAGAGAGAGAGAGAGAGAGGATAGATAATACTCTAGATGGATATTATTTAGAATTTATAGAGTTAAATCTTGGTAAATATCAAGATTTTAATGTATATTTTGCTTTCTTATTTAGGAAAACGTTTCACGGTTTTATTTAAGGTAAAAAATGTAAATTATGGTAGAAAAAGGTCAGTTGAGTAGTAACTTTTGAGTATGGCAAGTACAGGTAGATAATAGTGTGCATGAAAGTTTCATTCATACAAGAATAACAAGAAAACACCAGGAATTCCTAGTAACATAAATGATCTTGCACAGAAATTTCCATTAATGTTTCAGAAAATTTTTGGAATAACTTTGTAGAATAAATTAATTACAAATATTTATGTAACATACTGATTTATGTACAGCCATACAATCCTGGCATCTGATTACATCAGATCTCAGAAGCTAAGCAGAGTTGGGTCTCCTTACTACTTGGATGAGAGATCTCCTGGGAATACCAGGTGCTATAGTGTTGAGAGAAGGATACTGCAGCCTACTCCTGAAACAATTACCCACTGAAAACACTATGTGTAGCAAAGAAGATCTAACAATAGTGCCAGGAATGGCATGGTGTCAAGTAGTGTTCATTTTGTTGTACACAGGGTCACTATGAGTCAGCCTCAATTCCATGGCACCTAACAAAAACAAAAACAAGATGCTGATTAATGGTGCTGTTAGGCGCCATTAAGTCTGTGTCCAACTCATAGCAACCCTATGTACATCAGGTGAAACACTGTCGTCAGTGTTTCTCTGCTGTTCATGTGGTTTTCAGTGACAGATTGATTTTTGGGAGTGGGTTACTGGGTCCTTCCTCCAAGCTTACAGTATCTGGTGTTCCCAGGTGGTCTCCCATCCAAATACTAACCAGGCCTGACTCTGATTAGCTTCTGAGATCTGATGGGACCCACAGTGGTATGACTGCAGGCATACTGACTAACAGTAGATAAGAAATAGAAATTAAAAAGCCAATACATTTCCTTTCTCAAACTAAGGACTAAAAACTCAAAAGGCAATGTAACTTTTTAGAATGCATATTTCTGAAGATCTAGCAAATATTTAGAAATGCAAACTTGAAGACTTTTCTCATGTACCTCTGCCTAAGTCACATACAATAAAACCAAGAGATGTCCCTGTAATTTTCTCAGGTGACATAAAAAATAGATGCATTTGGATATGGCTATATTAAGTTAGCTTTAACCTATATTAGGGAGTACCCATTCTGAGGCATTTTTCAATTTCATATATTATTATTATATACATCCATATAAGTAATATTCATCTTTCTTCTATTATTATAAAGTCAAACCCAATACTAAAGCTGCTTTCTGCAGGGAAAATATTGTTAAATGAGGAAATTTAGCAAAATAGAACAAAAAATGGTTGGTGTGACATTAAAAGCCAGCCATACCTCATGATTTAAACTGCCATTTATTTAAAGTATATGAATTAATTTTCCAAAATAATTCCTTTTTAATTATTATATCATTTAAATTGCAGGTTTTGTCATGAACCACAGGTACATTTCTCTGTTCCTAATGATTATATATAATCCGTTCATTATATACAAGCCTTATAGGAGCTGGGATAACTCTTCCTTTCCCATGTTCATTCTTTGACCTACAAAATAGTTACTTTTCCCAATTCTTCCATAATGTCAGGTACGTAGTGGGGAGGATGCTTACATCATCTTCTCCATCTTTCTCCATCTCTCCCTTCCATGGAAGAGATATGACTTTATTCTAATTGGTACAGTGGGGCAAAGGCCACAACTCACAGGTGACCTACATTCCTGTTCCCACTTGCTTTTTCTTGTTCACTCTATTGTCTGGGATGTGCTTTCTCTCCCACCACTGCTATTCTCATGCATGAAGACCTCATAAATTAAAATAAGATGAAGACTGTCTCAGAGCTGGCTCGCTGTGTTCTGGGTCACATGAAAGGTCATTGTCCTCACGAGATTGAATAGGTGATTCTCTGCTCCAAATATCCAGCACTGCAAATAATCCCTAGGCACCTAACAACAACAAAGTAATTAGTTGGAAAAGAAGAATGCTGTGATATGAATGTCTCCTACAAAACTCACCTTGAAACGTAATTCCCAAATTCTTATATTCATATTATTTGGAGATGGGGCTTTTAGAAATTAATTGATTTTCAGGACAGGCCCCCTATAATGGAACTGGAAGCTTTAGAAAAAAAAATCTGATTTCACACGCCTCCTTGGTCTCTCCATGTTATCTCTCCCGCATGATTGATGCAGTAAGAAGCCTCACGTGATGCCAGCACTATGTCCTGTACTTCCTAGCCTCCAGAATTGTGAGTTAAATGAGCCTCTATTCCTTATAAACTATCTAGCTTAGAGAATTTTATTATAGGAACAGAAAGCAGACTAAGACACAGGATAAAATAATAAGTGTCACTTTGTTCTCAAAGTTTGAATTTTTTTCACCTCCTGTATTTCTCACATTATTAAGGAAATCCTACATTTTAATTCTTATTCCTTCTTTTACAGTTATTCTCAATTTGGTTGGAGTCCAAAAGGAGGAGTATGGATATATATAAGCACTCTACCAATTTATAATAATTTATATTCAAAAAACAAAACAATATAAAACATTTTATATAATCATTCTTAACAATGATCTTTTGTAAACTCACAAAGGGGAGAAAAAGCCCTTATATAACTAAAAAATATGTCCCAACTATATGCCCATGCAATAGAAAAGAAGTCACATACCTCTATTGGATTTTAATTTTTCAGAATATATTGTTATAATTGCACTTGCTTATGTTTCAAGGCATCATTGCATGGTAGAAGTGCCTCTTAATTGGGCTAGTACAAAGAAGCCAAGATAATCCTTTTGTAGATTTTTTATAGGCAAAAAACTACTTTGTTTAGAAGTACAATCATTTTCCTCTTTGGGGAATCAAATATGCTGCATATAAGCACTTTAGGTGATAAAACTTCAGTGCTCATTTTGCTGTGCAAACATAGAAAGCATTTTGTAGACCCTCTGCCCATCAGCCAGTATTTGATTGAAACTTTTTGCTTTAGGGAGTTTTAAATGTGTCCAGTAACATTCTGCAATTATCCCTTGTTGAATTAGCAGAATCAATAAGGCACCCAAAGAGGCCCCTGTGAATTGCTGTTTGTTACTGTAGGTACTTGTTTGTTTATTTATTTATTTATTTATTTTTGGTGCTGTTTTCATTTCTTAAACTTTAAACCTTCCAGGGTTGCTTAATCCTGCAGTTTTGAACTTAAAATGGCTGTTGTACACACTGCAACGTTATACAATGCTTTTAAGGTCTCTCATAACTAACTTTCTGTTATGCACTTTGTTTTATTAACCACACCACTGGGACTATCACACATCAGGTCTCTATTTGGTGTACTTTTCCTGTAGCCACTATTGTCCCTCAAAGGGAGCCATTTAAGGAGTTCTTAAATGTTTCAATTATATACAAGACCCACTTTAGGCTTGAGATTGCGGGACCATCAGGCTTCCTAACAGTTGACATACCTAGAGACCAATCAAGAAGTCATAGGAGATTATAGTCGCAGGTCTGTTACTTCAGCAAGAAACAGCTGTGCAAAACTTGGAGACACTCTGTTTGTATACTGGTCACTTCCTTTTACTGCCATGAATTATACTTTTCCATTTATGTAAACATGCTTAGTGTTGTGTCCTACCTCAGCTGGCTAAGCATCAACTACTTATTTAGTAAACCCCATGAATCACAAAAAGTTTTCAACCTTATACTTTTATAGAAATGTTCTAGTACTTTGTCAGGAAAATTCTGAAGCTTCATTTCAAATGCCCAGCCAATTGATCTGTAGTTTTTTATGACTTTCCAGAGTGATGTAAATATTCTGATAATTTCAACCATTAAGTAAAACCTCAAGTACAAGATGATAGCAGAACACATTAATAGCATACATTTCTTACTGTTATGTTTTATTTTCTCTGATTCTAAGAAGCTCCACTTATAGGTTAGAGGGAATGGAAAGCAAAATTATTGCTCTCAGATTTTGCTTTTACAAATAATTTTATACAGAAAAAATTCTATCAAGACAGACCAACTTTTATGATACTTCATACTCATATCTTATGTAAGAAAAATAGGGTTGAATGATTAGATACTAGAGAAAATATGTTCTTGTTAGGTGCCCTCGAGTCGGTGTCTGATTCATAGCAACCCTACATACAACAGGTGAAACACTGCTGTCAGTACTTCTCTGCTGTTCATAGAATTTTCAATGGCGGATTGATTTTTGAAAGTGGGTTGCTGCTCTGTCTCCCAAGCCTAGAACACCTGGTGTTCCCAGGTAGTCTCCCATCCAAGTACTAACCAGGCCCGACCCTGCTTGGCTTCCAAGACCTGATGGGATTGAATGCCACAGGGCTAGGGCTGCAGACCAGAGAAAATATAGTTTGTTGCTTTAGGTGCCATGGAGTCAGGCCTAACTCATAGCAACCCTAAGTACAACAGAATAAAATACTTTTCAACATTGTTCCATGCCTGGCACTATTGTCAGTGCCTCTCTGCTATTTATAGGGTTTTCAATGGTGGATTGTTTCAGAAGTAGGTTACCAGGTCCTTCTCCCTAGCTTGCCTGATATTCCCAGGCAGTCTCCCATCAAAGGACTAACCAGGGGGAAGCTACGTAGCTTCTGAGATCAGGCGAGATCTGATGCCAGGATGCTATGCCTACAGATAGTAAGAGGGAGAAAATACCTCTATTTAGCTCTATGCATCCATGGTAGCTTATTACATTGCTCAAAACTTCTTTCCAAACTTCAGGAATACAAAAGTGATTGATATAATTGTAGTTTAGCTTGCATATTATATTAGAGATATCTCAAAGACTTTAGTCACATTCTGTTTTATATACCCTTGACACTGCCAGGTCTCAGTGAATCAAAGTATAAAACATGTTCAGATATTCATGATGAATCTTAGAGTAGTTTTGTTATTCTAAGTGGCTGTGCAGAGCAACCAGAGTGCTCCTTGGAAGCAAGGATGGCCAGACTGCCTCATACAAATTTCAGACATGTATTCAGGAGAGATCAATCCCTGGAGAAAAGCATGCTTGGGAGAGTGGCAGGTCAACAGCAAAACAAAAAACAAAAAACAAACAAACAAACAAAAAAACAAAAAAGGAAAACCCTCCACCGATGGATTGGCACAGTGTCTGCAACAATGGGCTTAAACATAAATAAGATCATGTGCCTGGCACAGAATTGGGGAGTGTTTCATTCTGCTGTACATAGGGTTGCTATGAGTCAGACTTAACTCGAGGGCACCTAATAACAACAAGTGGATGTGGGTGCTTCTTGTTAATATAGCTTTGCATCAATGACATTTTCATTTTCTGAATATTACCTATAACTGGTCATGACTGTAGATGCCTTCATTTGAAATAAATCTGGTAATGAGACATGATGTCAATTTTATAATTATTCTAACTTTGGTGTTTTCCAGAAATGAATTCTGGTGTCAGTAAAAAACTTTTGATGCAGATATGATTTTTAATATAAATGGAGGCCCTCTAAAATCATTTTCGTAAGTTTTTTTTTATGAAATGGACTAGTCACTAGAACCAATCACCATTTTACAGATGTTTGCAATGTACAAAATCCCAAGTAGCATATAAGTTTCTATGGAATATCTCAAACAAGTTCTGGGACCATGATAATAATAATGCATATGACAATTAAGAGCAGATCCACCCTGACGCCACAGCAATCTTTCCTCCATTAGTTAATACTTTTTGTTACTTTATATTGTAATTATCTTCTCACATACTGGTCTTCTTCACTAAACTCAGGTCAGATACAAAAAAAAAAAAATACTGCATAATAGGCATTGAGAGCCTATTCCTAGTTTTGAGAGCCTTTCCTGGTTTTCTTTGGTTAATACATGAATGAAATTTGAAATGTATATAGCATTGTATATCTTATTGCATTACAATGTGTATGTATTACATGTAGCAATTATCTTCACATGGTATTTATTTCGTGTTGAGGTATAGTTTGTATTTTCTTCCCCAGCAACTCATGAAAGGCAAGGAAGCATACATATTCTCCAACATGATAAGATCACTGGCCAACAGCTTTGCTGCAGATGTTTCCCTGCAGATGTTTCCCTATACTCTTCACTCTCCCCTTTGCTCATCTACTATATTGTGTCTGATGAGACTTTGCTCTCAGCTTTAGAACCTGCTCTCCAAATTCCAGAGTGGTCTTTGAGAGCCTTTCCTGCTTCATGTATTTCACAAGTTAACACTTCAGTGATTACATCTAAAAAAGTCAAGGGCTGCCTTCCGTACCTTGTCAGCATTTTAGCTTCTCTCATTTCAGCTTCAATTTATGCTATGTAAACTTTTGTTTCAACTCTACCTGCTCACCACTTTTAAAGTGTCCATTCCTTCCTTAAACTTCCAATTATCCCTTGCCAAATGCAGAGAAAAACAGTATTTTTATATAGAATAGTACAGCTTTGATGTCCTAAATGATATGTCGGTAATTATAAACAAAATTGGTGATGTAAGCACAGTGAAAATGAGACTAATGCATTTCCAAAGACTAGTTTATATGCAGATTGAATAAAAGTTAATTCTCTATAAACATCTCCATGCCCGCTTAAGTTTCAGAAATTTAGCAGATTATATGATCTTTCTTAAAAGTTCAGTGTGTATACAACAATCTTCAGTAACTATATTCTACTTTTTTGATCATTAAACAATGTTTTAAGATGTATTAAAAAAAGAAATATAAAAATATTTCAATTCTATTATCCAGCCCAATGCAGACATCATTTTGTATAAAATGCCCTTCATGCAATCAGAAAAAATCCATTCTGATAAAAAGATTTATAATTTATTCAAATAACCTACACCCATTTTGACAATTGTATTCAAATGCTTTGGGAAATAAATCATAGTTTAGTTTAATTGAAGTAGTACTTCTCTTACTTAATAGTGAATAAAAAATGAATATTTATACTAGTACAATATCTCTGTATAGCTATAGCTGTTTCATTTGGTTTTTTGCAATTAAACTGAACAAAATAAAAATAAAACTTTTGCCGTACGTGAAATGAGGAAGAAAAGACCTAACCTAACCCCTTTTCAAAAACACGTACATCGTCCATTTTTTGCTGCATAATTTGTAATCTGTTTACGATGGAACAGGTATATAAAAATGAAAAAATGTTTCAGGATATGAGGGATTTTTGTAATTGTATTGTTTTCTGTTGGTATATTTTCCCTTCACACAATTCACATTGTAAACAATTTCAAAACAAGATATACCAAGAAGATGACAAGAATGTTAGCGTTCCCTTCTGCAAGAGATTATTTAACCCAAGCCACCTCAACTGTGAAAACTGTGGATACAACTTTGAGATAACATTTTGAATGTGACAGCAAAATTACTTTGTGATGTTTATACATTTTTCATAATGTTATTCCCAGTAGAATGGATTTCTATATTTCTTATAGCAATGGTATGAAGAATCAGCCTTTTAAAAGGATCAGGATTTGCTGACACTGCTGAGAGAGCTCCTTGTTAGCTAAGACACAGTGGTGTGGTTAAATGCAGCAAAGTAAAAGCCTTGAGGAATTAGAAGCCTTCAAGAAGGTGAGTTGCATGACCCTATGTGTTCACATTTGTGGGAGAGAAAAGAGAAAGATTAAAACACTGCAATAGAAACTATATAAGACAGCCAGAGCAGAGGACTTGGACAATGTGCCACTGAGCTCCATAAATCTATACTTATTTCTTACATCCTGCAAAGTCATAGATGATGCTGACATTGGTCTCCTAGCAACCCATTCTACTAATCTACTTTTGGCTTGATCACTGGAGAATGGGTTGGGTGCTCTCAGCTGTGTTTGAAAATGAAACAAACAAACAAACCAACAAAAAGAATCAAAGTGGTGCTTGGTAACTATGGATGGAAAAATTTATAGAAAGTATGCTGCACATACACAGAAACATACTACTAGTTTCTTTCCTATCTTAAGTCTACGAAGGTCAGGTGGCCTTTCAATAAATTTCCTAGACTCTAGTATAAATTTCTAATTGTGTCAGAATCATTTCATTTTTATCTATCCAAGTGCATACTTTGATGTAACATGTGTGACAGCTGGAAAACCTCTGAATTCAAGATTTATAAATAAAATTTATGTCAACATAACCAGTGACTAAGATCTAACTGTAAAAAATAATTGAGCAAAATAAACTAAATTTTAATATGTTGTTGTTAGGTGCTGCGAGTTGGTGTCTGACTAATAGTGACCCTATGCACAACAAATGAAACACTATGATTGTGTCTCTCTCCTGTTCATAGGGTTTTCAATGGTTTATTCATTTTTGGGAGTGCGCTGTCAGGTCCTTCTCCCAAGCCTACAGCACCTGGTGTTCCCAGGCAGTCTCCCATCCAAGTACTAACCAGGCCTGACTCTGCTTAGCTTCTGAGATCTGACAGATTGGATGCCACAGTGATATGGCTGCAGGTAAATTTTAATATGGATATTACTTTTAAGTTTAATTGTGTAAATATAACTCTAAAAGCAAAAGTTTTTAAAATGCAATTATAAGCAGCTCACTTATCATGTCTTGTCCTTTAAATTCAGGCACAGTATTTGTATTTTCAGAACTGGTTTCTGTGACTCTAAATTTTAGGAACTGTTTTCTCCTGGGTTTTCTTTTCCTTTTTCCCTAAATTGTGTGATTTTTTTGGTTCTATTACTCCAGGTGTTTACATAGCTTTCCTACCCTACAGTTCTATTGTGTTTTTCCCAATTTTGAAAAGGGTTCATTGTCTTTGTTTTCACAAAGTAGATGATCAAAATATTATATCTTATTCTGTTCAATTGCCTCTTAAAAGGGTAAACAGTGACCTCAGTTGGTGTTTCTTACAGAGTGTAACTTGATCTTCAATTCATGAACCTCTTGCTCAAAGTCATTAAAGTTGAGAGTACTTGTCTATTGAAGTCGAGCTCATTCATGTTTGGTTCATTTATTACGAATTCTGCCTTTAGTATTGGAGTGATACCATATGTATTCAAAAGTGTGCACTCTTCTCCATCTCCTCCAACCATCAATTCTTAAAAAAAAATAAAAGAAAAAAAGCATTCAAGCTGCCTACCATGGTGCACATGTCTGTAATCCTAGAAACTTGGAATGCCAAGGCAAAAGGTATTTTACAGAGACTTTGTCTAAAAAATAAGAAAGAAGGAAGGAAGGAAGGAAGGAAGGAAGGAAAGAAGGAAGGAAGGCAGGCAGGCTGGCCAAAGGAAAGGAAGGAAAGAAAAGAAAGAAGGAAAGAAAAGCACTCCAAAAAGGTTTTCTATGGCTCAGAAATATGCCACATGTGGTCTTACTGATGCAAGACTGTATACCTATTTCTTCTTGATACCTTCAGCTTTTAAAAAGGCACCCCAACTTCATTTCTTTTAGAAATGATCATACACCATTATAATAAACAAAAATATGGAAAACCCTAATAATTCTCCCCCCCCCCACACACACCCCTTAGCACCAATAAGCTAATTTAGCAATGTCTTAGGATACAAAATTAATACAAATACCACTTGCATTTCTGTATACCAAGAATGGAAAATTTGAGAAGCAGTTAAGAAAGCAATTTAATATGTAATGGTATTAAAGTGAATTAAATACCTAGGAATGAAGATCCTGTAGAAAGTGAATATTTCTACACCGAAAACTATAAAAAATGCTGAAATTAAAGAAAACACAAATAAATGGAAAGTCATTCAATGTTCATTGATTTGAAGGATTGATATTGTTAAGACACCAATAAAACATAAAGAGATCTACATATTCAACACAATCTGTAACAAATTTCAAATGATTCTTTTACAGAAATGGAAAAGTGTATTTTAAAATTCACACTGAATATCAAAAGTCAGCATAATGCAATGCAGAAAGGCAACAACAAAACTGTCGGACTCACATTCCCTGATTTGAAAATATATTGCAAATCTATCGTAACAAATACAGCGTCATACTGATGTAGAGACATTCAATGAGACCAGTGGAATAGAAGAAAGAGCTCAGAAATTAACACTCACATATACAGTCAAATGATTTTCAACAAGGTTGCCCAGATCATTCAATGAGGAAAGAACAGTTTCTTCAACAAATTATACTGAGAAAACTTCATATTTATATGCAAAAGGATGATAACTAGACCCTTAACCTATAGTATGTTGTTGTTGTTGTTAGGTGCTGTCAAGTCGTGTCTGACTCATAGCAACCATCATAGGGTTTTCAAAGGCTGATTGTTTCAGGATTGCCTTGGGAATGGATTGCCATGTCCTTCTCCCATTTTTGTGGTACTGGGAATCGAACCTGGGACCTCACAGAATACAGAGTAGCACTCTCCCAACTGAGCTAAATCCTAGCCCCAGCATATACTATAGACAAAATTAATTAAAAATGAATTAAATATCTAAATATAAGAACTAAAATTATAAAAGTCCTAGAAGAAAATATAACAGAAAACTTCAAGTCAATTATTTCTTGAATATTACACCAGAAAAAAACAAAATCTACCTACTGCCACTAATGTAAAGTATCTAAACTAATCACATTTCATAGAAACAGAAAGTAAAATGATGGTTAGCAAATGCAGAGGGGAGAAAGAAAGAGTTACTATTTAATGAGTACAAAGTTTCAGATTTGTAAGACAATAAATGTTCTGGAAATTTGTTTCACAATAATGTAAATACTGAGTATTTAGCACTATTTAACTGTATGCACTGTATGCTTAAAATGGCTAATATGGGTTAAAAAACACTCTGTTAACAAACATCTTTACGACAACTGTCACAGTCCCTTATTTTTAGGTACATTTCACCTCAAGCTTCCTTTCTTACTCCTTTAACGATGAAAGATTTGATAGCCTTATCCATCTCCAACTCCTTTGTACAGTATACAAACTTACTGCCTTGTGTGTACTTTTAAGCTTTGTCTCTCTGATAAACAAAAGTCATTTTCTCTTAAATTAGTGACTTGCATGTCTTAGGGAACCTGAAGGAAAGGTCTGATGAGTGATGATAAACTTAATATTCTGTCAAAAATTCACACTTCTGGTTTTCTACACACAAACCTGTTTAGTACATTTATTTGATATTTGCGTAAAGAAATATAAACAGCATAATATCAGATTTGACATACTTTATTATTCTCTACTTTATCCTGTTCTTCACATTTTTATTTACTCAAATTATAAGTTAAATGACAGCAATTAGCTGTAAAAAAACCCCAAGGTTCCAGAAACTAATACTTACTCTTATGGTGTCTGTTCATCTCTGCACTTTTGTTCATATCTGGAATCTCTCCAACATTAGCTCAAAACTGAACATACAATCATTCTGCAATTACCTTGAGGAGTCTATATTATCATTAGTCAGAGTTTCTGAACTATGACCCATATTGGTTTATCTACATATTCTAACGGGCTGGGATTTAGCTCAGTTGGTAGAGCGCTGCGCTGCAGTCTCTGAGGTCCCGAGTTCAATTCCCAGTACCGCAAAAATGGGAGCAGGACCTGCCAATCCACTCCCAAGGCAATCCCGAAACAGTCTGCCATTGAAAGCCCTATGAGGGCCGCTATGAGTTGGATACCGACTCTACGGCACCTAACAACAACAACAACAACATATATTCTAACAAGGGGTAAAAAATGATGTTTAAATATTCTGGAAGAGAATGTATGCTTGTTTTGGTGTGAGAGGTCTTGAAATAGGAAGAGGGAAGATTCAGATGGAAAGAAGGCTACACAGGTGTGTTTAGTGAAGATGGTAAATCAGAGGAATTGGAGTTATATATGAGAATAAGAGAGTAAAGACAAAATAATAGCAATTACGGGTGGCAAATTCAGAATCTGTAGTTTCAATAAAATGTCAGTATGAATCTGTGATTGTGAGAATTCTGCTGCTGCTGCTACTGATAATACTCATAATGATGGAGATGATGCTAAAGAAAGTATGAATGATATTAAGGGAAACATTCCATGATAATACATATTCATGTGTATAGACCTATAAAGTGGACAACAAAGATGATATGTCATAATAATTTATTATGATAATATCAATATTTTAGCTTTGGAGTTGGTCAGATATGACTTTACTTCTAATTCTCTCACTTATTCATTATATGTTGTTGTTGTTGTTAGGTGCTGTCAAGTCAGTATCCAACTTATAGAGACCCTATGTACAACAGGTGAAACACTATTGTCAGTACCTCTCTGCTGTTCACTGGGTTTTCAATGGCAGGTTGATTTTTGGGAGTGGGTTGCCAGGTCCATCTACCAAGCCTATATCACCTGGTGTTCCCTGGTCTCCCATCCAAGTACTAACCAGGCCCTACCGTGCTTAGCTTCCAAGATCTGATGGGATCAGATGCCACAGGGCTACCACTGCAGGCTATTCTTTATATGGCTTTAGTAAATTGCTTAAATTTCTCTAAATTTAGGTTTCTTCATCTAAAAAACAGAATTATATTAAACAGGGACTGATGAAAGAAATTTAGATAAAATAAATAAATGGAAAGACATCCCATGTTCATGGAATGAAGAATTTATCTTATTAAAATGTCCATACTACCCAAATTTATGCATACATTCAACATAATCTCTACCACAATTGCAATATCATTTTCACAGAAATAGAATATCCTAAAATTTGTGTAGAACAACAACAGTCCTCAAATAGACAAAGCAATCTTGAACAACAACAAAAAAAATTCTGGAGAGATCATACCACCAGATTTTTCACTACATCACAAAGTTACTGAAATAAAAGCAGTGTGCTACTGTCACACAAACAGATGTGTTGACCAATGTAACAGGATATAGAGTTCATAAATAAGCAAGCACATTTATGGTCAATTGATTTTTGAAAAATATGTCAAGAATACATGACAGCAAAAGAGTATTCTTTTCAGTAGATGCTGAAGGTAGAACTAGATATCCATATGCAGTAGAATGAAATTGTGTCCCTATTTCCTGCCATATACAAAGTCAAGTCAGTACGTTTTTAAAAAAGAACTGAAACTATAAGATGACTAAAATAAAATACAAGGAAATCTTCATGACCTTAGTCTTGACAATGATATTTTGATATGAGATATTCAGCAATACTAGTATCCTCTACCCACTGACATTATCACCCTCAAATTCAGTTGTGACACAAAAAAATAATAAAACTTCAGATATTGTCAAAGATATCCTTGGGAACATAATTTTACCCTAGTTCAGAACTACTGTTGTAATTTATTTCATTAAAAAAACTATACCTTGAATCTCTGAAGCTTTCAAGAAAAAAATGTTGGGTGAATGATTTGAATATGTTTTTGAATAAGCACTTACATGTAAATAAGTGATTTCACTAATGTTATTGTATTTGTTTCCACCGTTAGCAAGTTTTTGTTAAGTCATAGTCCATAGAATTGAACAGCAAAGTTTTGAACATGGAAACTTAATTGGATCTTAAAATGATAAGCACATGCAGTAATATTTAATGATGTTGAAAGTTGAAGATGTAAAATTTAAGTAGCATAACTAAAATAGAATAGAACTATTTTAGAAATGATTGAATACCATACTATAATATTGAGAAAACAGCTACTGAAAGATTTCATGTAAATTCTATATATAGTATCTGATTTGGGGATAGCCAAAAAATTTTAAATATCCTTGTAAGTAGGAATAATCATTGTATAATTTTAAGAAATCTTATTTAGCCTCTGCTTAGCCTACAAGCAAAAACAATCTCTGATAAAATAAATTCTACAGTTTTACTAAACTGATGAAGATCCATGTCAAGACATTGTGAGCATCCTAAAACAACATGTAATAAATGTAGCCATATTTTAATTGATGCATCTGGATGCTCAGACCCCTTTATTTTATTTTTTTACATTTTTTACAATAAGACAGTGTCTTGCTAAATTATGCAGGCTGCTTCTGTCCACAAACTCATGATCCTCCTGCCTCAGCTGTCTGAGTCTCTGCAGTTGTAGCTGTGCCCTATGGCAGTAACTTAAATACAGCTGTGTTTTGGAGGTAGATTTTCTTAAATGCACTCATTGATTTTCACTATAGTCATGAAACTGGTGCTAGATAAATGTGTAGCATTTTAATAATACTCAGCACTCTGAGAATTTACCTTATTAAAATTATTCAATAAATTTCTTAACTTATGAAACAAATCAGATTGACATATTTTTGGTGAGGTAGGTCCCTGTTTACTTTGATTAGCTTATAAATCATTGAAGATGGTATGTCACCATTAACTGCAGGAACAAATATTTCTTCAAGAACAAAATGCTTGGTACTTTACAATTCATTTTAACTTACATCTAAAGAGGAGAAGATAAAAAGAATAAGTGCAGAAATAGAAAATACAAACATGGTGGTTATTAATTAACTACATCAGTAATCACCGTGTTTGAATGGTCTAAATTTACCAATTAAAGACAGAACCTCTTATAGTAAATTTTTTAAAAAGACCAAATTGCATGTTCTTTATAAGAAAGCCACTTTAAATATAAAGTCACAAGATATATTAAAAGTTAATTAATGGCCAGGGAAATGCAAATCAAAATATAGTGAGATTCCATCTCACCCCAGTGAGTTGTATGTTATGGAAACAGCCTAGGTGCCTACTAATGGATGAATGGATAAAGAAGGCTAGACACCATGTTACATGCCTGTAATCACAGCTACTCTGGAGGCTGAGGCAGGAGGGTCATGAATTTGAGGTCAGAGGCACCATGTACAACCTAGTAAAACCCCATCTTAAAACAAAAACAAAAACAAAAACAAGGAAGGATGGTGAAGCTCAGTGGTAGACAACTTGCCTAACATATGCAAGGCTCTGGGTTCAACCCTTTGTAGTGAAAAATAAAAAAGAGTACAAAACATGGTATATATACACAATGGAATATTATTATGACATGAGAGGATAAAATAATATCATTTGCATGAAAATGTAAGGAGCTGGTGATCATCATGTTATGAGAAATAACACTCTGAAAGACAAATATCATTTGTGGAATCTAGATTTTAAAAAGACATGAAAGAAGGAAGACTATTTGGGAATAAAAAGATGACTACTGGTAAGAGGAAGAAGTGGGGATGAGAGAGGATAATGCGGACAATATGATAAAAGTACATTATACATCCATGAAGATTTTATAATGAAACAATTTCTTGTACAGTTAATATATTGTAATAAAAATAAGAGTTAGAAGATAGAGAAAGATATACCACTCAAACACTAATAAAAAAGGAAATTTTAACAGAAAACTTTAATTGTCCAGAAGAGAGAACAATTTTTAATATGTATAAACTTGGTGATTGTCATCAGATACAACAGGCAAAAACTAATAGAATTACAAAGAAAAATAGATGTGTCCAGCATTACAGTTGATGACTTAAGTGTACCTCTATCAGCAATTGACAAATGCAGCAGGCAGAAAATTAGTGAAGATAGAGTAGAACCACATAGCACCATCAAACAATAGGTTCTGATTTACTTTTATGTTGTTGTTGTTGCTGTTAGGTGCCATTGGGTTGGGTCTGACTCAGCAACCATATATACAACAGAACAAAACACTACCAGACACTGTGCCATGCCCAGCATTATGTCAGTGCTTCTCTGCTATTCATTGGGATTTCAATGGCTGATCATTCAGGAGTGGGTTTCCAGGTATTCTGGGTCATAAAACACATGTAAACAAATTTTAAAAAATAGAAATCATAAAAATTAAAAAGCTTGAAATTCAGTAACAAAAATATGGCTAGAAAATGACCAAAAATTTTACATTAAACAAAATGCTTCTAAATATGAGTTAAAAACAAAGTCTCAAGAGAAATTTTAAAATACTTTGAACTGATATCAAAATTTCTGGAATGCAGCAAAAGTAGTGTTTAAAAGGAAAATTGTAGCATTTAATGAATATATTTAAAAAGTAGAGAAGCCTAAACTTGGTAACATAAACTTCCATCTTAGGAAATTCTACAGATAAGATCAATATGAAAATAAAGCAAGCATAATAAAAGAAATAATGATGTTAGTACTCAAATCAATTAGTTAGTTAGTCCCTGAAGGGAATATAATGAAGGTGCACAGAGCATTCAGGATCCATTCCTCCAACCATGACAAATGAAGAAATAAAGAGCTGTGTTGAGCTGAGCACTTGGAGTCAGAGTCTTCACTGGAAGAATGAAGCAAGGAGCTTCCGTGGGCACAAATCTCTGAGCCTGCCTTTTTCAAGGCTTCTCAGAGTAGGTGTGGCATAAGCCTCCTTTCCCGTTCTCCAGCTCTACGCTCACCCTCACCAGACAGCGGGTCATCAGCGGCTGGGTCCTGCGCTGGACCTGAGACCTATGCCTGGAGCAAGACCAGCTGTGGGCAACGTCCCACAAAAGTAGATCTAAACCAATGAAGACATGAATCATGTTCATGGATAGGAAGTTTCAGTATTTTTATTGATTATCCACATCTTGATCTCTAAACCAAAAGGAATATTAATTAATATCAAAATTCTTTGTGAATATCAGAAAACTTGTGATAAAATTTTCATGGGAGGGGTAAAATCTCAGAATAGCCAATTCAATAATAATAAGAACAAAGTCAGAGAACTAACATCAGCCAACTTCAAGACATACTATACAGGTATCATCATCAAGATATCATGGTATTTATGAAAGAATAGAAAAATATATCAGTGAATCAGGATAGAAAGACATAAATGGACCCACATAATTAAAATCAACTAATGTTTGACAGACAAAGTCAACTTAATAGAGATAGAACAGTCTTTTCTCACAAAATAGCCTACATAAGTCCTTAGAGCATCTTTATTCTTTTTTTTTTTCCCTATACTGGGGGTTGAACCCAGGGCCTCACACTTGCATGCTTTGCAAGTGCTGAAACACTGAGCTGCACCCCCAGCCAATTTTTTTTTTTTTTGAGACAGGGTCTCATTAAGTTACACAGACTGCATCTGGTCTCAAACTTGCCATCCTCCTGCCTCTACCTCCCAAGCTGCTGGAATTATAGGCATGCACCACTACGCCCAGCTAGCATCTTTATTCTTAATAATGTTTTGATAGAGACATTAGTTGGTTAGTATAGCTGCCTTCTATAAAAAAGTTTTTATGAACAAACTATAAGCAACACATTGTAGTTTCAAAAAGAACTAGGGAGCAAAAAAGGGAGCATCTTCTAATTATATTATCTTCAGCTTTAGAAATTCACCTTGATTTTAAGAAAAATTGGAAAATAAGTGTTGTGGTGAGCACCTTTTCAAATCATTAATTTCAGGGGAATATGGTGTAGTGGATAAGTGGATTAATTTACTTTCCATATATTCTAAACTCTGGTTGTACTTCTTCTAGGACAGATCTGTTGGTTCTTTTGGCAGTTCATGGTATATTCAATATTAATCTCCAGCATCCTTAATTCAAAAGCATCAATTCCTTTCCTGTCTTCCTTGTTCAATGTCCAGCTTTCACAACCATATGATGCAACTGAAAATACCATGGCATGAGTCAGACGCATTTTTGTCTTCAATCTGACATCTTTACTTTTCAATATGCTAAGGAAATCTTTTGCCACAGCTTTTGCCAGAGAAATGTGTCATTTGATTTCTTGACTGTTGCTTCTATGGTTGTTGATTATAGAGCCAAGCAAAGCAAAATCTTGGATAAGCTCAATCTTTTCTCCCTTTATTGTGAAGTTAGATACTGACCCAGTCATAAGGATTTTGTTTTGTTGATGTTTAGTCTCAACCCATACTGAAGGCTATGATCTTTGATCTTCATCAGTAAATGTTTTAAATCCTGTTCACTTTCAGCAAGCAGAGTTGTGTCATCTGCATAACACAGGTTGTTAAGGAGTCTTCCCCCAATCCTGATGCCACATTCCTCATAAAGTCCAGCTTCTCAAGTTATTTGCTCAGTATATAAACTGAAGAGATATGGTAAAAGTATACAGCCCTGATGCACACCTTTCTCAACTTTAAACCACGCAGTGTTTCCTTGTTCTATTCGAACTGCCTCCTGATTTACATACAGATTCCTCATGAGTACAATTAGGTGCTCTGGTATTCCCCCCATTTCCATTTTCCAAAGTTATCCATAATTTGTTATGAGCCACACAGTCAAATGCCTTTGCATAGTCAATAAAACATAGATAAACATCTTTCTGATATGCTCTGCTTTTGGCTAATATCCACATGATATCAGCAATGATGTCCCTGGTTCCCTGCCCTCTTCTGAATCTCACTTAATTTTCTGGTAATTCCCTGTCTATATACTGCTGAACTCACTTTTGAATGACCTTTAGTGAAATTTTGCTTGAGTGTGATATTAATGATATTGTCCGATAGTTTCCACATTCAGTTGGAAAACCTTTTTTGGGAATAGGCACAAATATAGATTTCTTCCAGTCCATTGGCCAGGTAGCTGTTTTCCAAATCTGTTGGCATAAACAAGGTAACACCTCCAGTGCTGCATCTGCTTATGTTGTTGTTATTGTTTTTAGGTGCTGTTGAGTCGGTATTTGACTCATAGCGACCCTGTATACAACAGGTTAAATACTATTGTTAGTGCTTCTCTGTGTTCATAGGGTTTTAAATGGTGGATTGATTTTTGGGAGTGGGTTGCCATGTGTCTGTCACCCAAACCTACAGTACCTGGTGTTTTCAAGCAGTCTCCCATCCAACTACTAACCAGGCCCCACCCTACTTAGTTTCTGAGCTCTGAGGGGATCGGATGCCACAGGGCTAATGTTGCAGGTGCATCTGTTTATGTTGTTGTTGTTGTTGTTGTTGTTAGGTGCCATCGAGTAGTGTCTGACTCATAGGGACCCTCATAGGGTTTTCAATGGCAGATTGTTTTGGGATTGCCTTAGGAATGAGTTGCCACATCCTTCTCCCATTTTTGTGATGCTGGGAACCAAACTCAGGACCTCAGAGACTGCAGAGCGGCGCTCTACCAAATGACCTAAATCCCATCTGTTTATAGTTGTTCTTAAATAGTACCCTATCATGTATTGCTGGGGCTGGGTCTAGCTCAGTTAGTTGAGCACCTCTCTGCAGTCTCTGAGGTCCCCAGTTCGATTCCCACCACCGCAACAAAGAGAGAAGGAAGTGGCAACCCACTACCAAGGCAATCTTGAAACAATCAGCCATTGAAAATTCTATGAGGGTCGCTATGAGTCAGACATGACTGCACAGCACCTAACAAAAATACATTGTGTGTTGCATGCTATTTTGAAAAATTTTCTTTTCTGTTAGTCATTTTCTCTTATAATATTCAAGTGTGGTGGTTAACCTTTATTCTTGACTTAATTGAATTGAGAAGCACCTAAGAGATTAGTAAACTATACCTCCAAGTGTATCTATGAGGACATTTCCAGAAATTAACGAAGGGGGAAGACATGCCCTGAATGTGGGTGGCAACATCCCATAGGCTGGGAATAAAATGAGGAAAGGAGATAGTTAGGATCACCGACATTCTCTCTCTTGGTTTCCTGGTTGCCATGATGTGAGATACTCTGTTTTGCCACACCCTCCTTGTCACGGAAAACTGAAACCTCTGAAAACATGAGCTAAAATAAACAATTCTTCTCTTTAAGTTGTTTGTGTCAAGTATTTTGTCACAGTGACAGAAAGTCTGACTAATATATCAATAAAGTGCATAATTATCATAAGTGGAAATCTGAATGTATGTAGTTTAACAGCTTCTAGGAAAATATACATGTAAGATGATTATACTACCTACCACTGTTTCTCATGATTCACCACCCCATATTCTATTTAAGTCTTTTTCATAGTATTTTTTACACTTGATGTTACATCAATCAGAAATCCTATAAAAAATCAAATGTAAGTTGATTCATTGGATTCCAACTTTAAGGAGGGGAGAATTTTAGTTCTTATTGTTTGTGGGAGGCAGGGAATGGTTAGAATCAGAATCTCTCATTTATGACATTTACACTTCCAGACATATTGTGCATTTTGCTTGTAATAGTCTATTGCATCAAAAAGTGAAACCATAAGGTTTTATACTTTTGGATAATGGACAATTTTAACAGATCTCTAAAGAGAAACTATAATAGATAGTCATACAATTAAGAAAAATTTAACAATACAACTCCTTCCACTTTAATAAAGTGAACATCATAAATATGTAAGATGTTAAAGGACAAAAGAGGTAAAATCATGACTGTCATATGTCTATAAAATAAACATGTACCTAATATTTTATTGAACCTATTAAAGTAAAGATCTAGGTGGGAGATAATAAGCAATTCAAAGGAAAAGGTAAAGAAATAGAAATGTATGTTAAGTAAAGGATTATTGAAATGAATTTATAAATTGATGTGAATATGACTTTGTCTGTGGAGGGAAGAAAATCAAATGAATCTCCACCAGAAAAATTTATTTTCTTGTGTTCAGAAAATAATTATTTTGCACTATTATCACTTATCTACAATTGACTCAATAAATAGGTCTAGAAATCAGACAATAATCTGATATACTAGAAGGATGTACATTAACCCAAGAATCATCAAAATATGCCCATAAGCCAAATCCTGGCTCTTATTTTTTTCCCAATTGTTTGTACTGTGGTAAAACGCATATATAATTAAACATCTTGACCAATTTAGCCATTTTTAAATATATAATTTAGTGATATTAAGGGCATTCACATTGCTTCACAATCATAATTATCCATCTCCAGAATTCTTTTCATCTTGCAAAGGAGAAACCCTGCATCCATTACACACTAAGACCCCTGGTCCCCAACAACCACCATTCAGCTCTCTGTCTCTGTGTTGTAATAATTAAAATGTTTCTTTACTTATGAAATGAATAACATTAAATAAGTGAAAACTCTTACTGTCTTTTCTTTACATGATAACTGGAATAAAAACTAAGCATTCTTTTTATTAAACATTAAAGTGCAGCAATCTTACAAGTTATGCAAGTGACTATTTACAATACTTACTACATTATGGTTGAGCTTGAACTCATATCATTGTTTGTCTGTTTAATTATCTCCTTCCTAGAGTGGAAGCTGCATAAAGGAAAAAGAAAAAAAGACTCTTTTTTTTCTATCTTTTTTTCATAGCTATTCCTACCAACTAGAAAAGGGCTTAGTAAGTATTTTCTGAGCGAGCAAGTGAATGGATAGTAAATTCTTTTTATTAGTCCCTAAACTTTACATGTGCATTTAAACTATATGCTGACACATTTTAGAAAGGAAACTGTTTATGAGCAAACAGATATGTGTATAATACTCTTCTAAAATGTGTTTTCTGTACGATAGAAACTGTAACAATTTTACCTCAGCTTCTTTTGTTGTCTTCTCTGCCTCTTTATGCCAAAGGTTGATGGTGTACATAGATATTTCTTGGCTTACACAATGTCATAAAAGGTTTTAATAGGTTGGAAATTCTTAAAAACGAGAATATTTTAGCTAAAAATGTAGATTTCTGGTTTGCCTTGTACAATCTGATATCCAACACAGAATGTGCTACCATTGTTAACAGCCATCAGCTATACCTAAAGAGCTATTTTACCTGTAGATAGGAGATGTATTTCTGGTCTGCTTCCTTTGTTTATGTCACTTGTCCTCTGTAGCAAGTGATTTTCTGACCTCTGTTGTAAGTCATTTTTGGCAATTGTAGATTTCCTTTTTCTTGGAGTTGCATTTTGAGAATTAAAATTCTCAAAATTTAAAAATTTAATTTAATTTAATAATTTTAAATTAAATAAATTAATTAAATTTAATTAATTTAAATTTAATAAATTTTATTTATTATTAATATTATTTATTATTAAAATATTATTTATTATTAAAATAAATAAATTTAATAAATTTAATAAATAATTAAATTAAGATTAATTAAGTTTAAATAAATTAAATTTAATAATTAAAATTTAATTTAATAATTTAATAAATTTAAAATTTTAATTTTAAAAATTTTAAAAATTAAAATTAAGAGTGAAGAACAAGCCATCAGGGTCACATGACTGCTGCTTGAAGAAATTTTGTCCATGTTATTGCATTCCTATGAAATCCAAGGGATCTATAAGAAAGTACTTCACATGAAATGGAAGGTAATGCTATGCAAAATCATATCATAGCTCTTCCATCAGGGAAACACTTCAATCTTCATATCACCTGCAGTATTAAGATTATAATGTGATGCTAAGTAAAAGGAAGATATTTTTAATATGTTTATTATGGTATAGTATGACTACTGAATCATCTTCTTTATGCTCTACATTTGAATGATACATTCATTTTGTATCATGTGGGAAATTTCTGAAACATATTTCAATTACAGATTTGCTGTATTTCTTACATTCAGTTAATTTAGTGGTAAGAGAGCTGTTATATAGACCTCATCAATAATTACACAGAAGGGTCTGTTAAACTAACAGATGCTCTAACAGTATAAACAAAATGTTTTGTTTAGAGTTCTGTTTAACTTTACATATTTAATTTTAATAATATTTTAGTTGAGTTATCATCATTTATAGCACTGCAAATTTATTTTACACATACACAGCATGAAATCTTTATAGTTATGAAATATATGGAATTTTGTGGCATAGCTATTGATGAATTGATTAACTGTGGGCTAGAAAATGTCCTACAGTTAGAGCAAAATCTAAAGTTCCATATAGAGGGAAAAGCAAATTGAATGTCAAATGATCTGTTTAATTCAGCTGTATCTCTACTGGAGAAATAAAATTGTTAGAACCAAAATCATTAGGACAATAAATTTTATTTTAAAGGATTTTGCTTTGAAAATTTTATAGCTTATTGTTACAAAATAATAGTCCGTCTCTTTTGGATAGCTATTTAAAGTCTCCAAGCCACTTCTATCTGGGTTACTGACTTCCACTGGAATTATAGAAAAGGTCATTCTCTCAACCTAGTGGTATCGCAAACTAATTTTTTTAGCATTCTGTGCCATATTGCATGAAAAACCTATACTATCTTTGGACACTAATTAGAACTAATAGACCATTTGCTTGAAAATTCTCTGAAGCAAAGGTTTACAAACTGGGTCTTATGTGCTATATTTGGCCCTAAGCATTTTATCTTTTTATTTTCCACATAGTGTTTTAAAGTTTATTTGAAACAATTGTCAGTATTTTGATATTCATAAAATGCTCAAAATTTTAGTTTCTATGTTCTTTCACAACATTAAGAAGATCAGAGTGTGGCCTGACTACTCTCATAGAAACAATCAGTTAGAACAAGGTGGTGACTTCTTGTCAGAACTTCATGGGCGGCCTCACTCTAGCAGAGCTGCCCTTCCATTGTTGTCTATTCTGATAGTTTTCAAAGTAGATGCATATGACAATCATTTGAGGGACTTTTTAAGAAGCACTGATTCGTTTTACCCATCACAACCAATTAAATTACAATCTTTGAGGAAATAATCTCACCAAATGTTTTAAGCTTTGCAGATGATTCTAATGGACATCTAGATTTGAGAAACACAATTCTAGAGTTTTCTGCCTATGCTTCAATTAGCTGGCACCCAAACCATGGCATAGCCACCTGCATCTCTTGTTGTTATTGTTGTTAGGGGCCATCAGGTCAGGTCTGACTCATATTGATCCTTATAGGGTTTTCAGTGGCTAATTGATTCCAGATTGCTTTGGGAGTGGACTGCCCAAGGGCCTCAGAGAGCACATAGAGGCACTCTACCAACTGAGCTAAATAAACTTTAGCCCCTCTACATCTCTTAGGAAATTGTTAAAAATCCTAATCCCAAGTATCTACAGAATCAAGGTTCTAGAAGTGAGGACCAGGAAACTAACACCTTTTCCAGGTGTTCCACCTCGCTAATTCACTATGACCAATGCATAAACAAAGCAAAGCTGCATGCAAAGAAACTGGTATATTTTTCTGATATATTAAAAGGCAGCATTTATTGAAATTGTGGTGTGGTAGTAAGAGTTCTAAATTTTCTTCCAAATAAAGGTACAATCTTTGTTTTGCAAAAACATTGCAAGAAGAAAATAAATTTGTAAGAATATTTATTATATAAAAAGTATTTTAAAACATTAGTTTTCTTTTTTCCATCTATTTAAGTTTGCATATTTTCCACTGACCTAGTAACTTTAGAATAAATGAGTTGAACATTTCAGATATTTTGATATTATTAAATGTGAAAAGGTTCAATACCTATATTTCATGCCTAATAGAACTCTAGAAGTCTTCTTCAGCTATACAAAATTATTCCTCAAGGACAGGGTTTACTTTTTTCAGTTATTGGTTAGGTAGTCTATGTGTTTTAGATGAAAAATTATTTAAAAATGATAAAATACTTGTCAAATAAAAATATTAATTAATATCAATGTTATGAAGTACAAATCTCTACAAATAAATTTACCCTGAAAATGGAACTCCATGTTTGTGTTTCTATGTTCCATAATTTTCAAATTGACTCTTTCCACAGATTAACTCTATAGGGATAAAAATGTAGCTTTCTGAGTGCTTGAAGAAAACAAGGCTCAATTTAAAATAATATATTATTATTATTTGAATAATAAGCATTTATTCTATAATTTCCAAATATACTTTAGTAGATTTTATTTTTTATAATTGAACTTGAAATTTTATAGAACTTACCCGTTTTGCAATTTTATATCTTCTCTATTTGACAAATATACTTAAAAATATCTGTGTCCTATCCTCAAAGGGAATAATTGAGCTTCACTCCTCAAAGGATCACTTCTTCAAATATATCACATAATAGACCAATCTGAAAGTGAACAGGATAATTTGAAAATGTAATAATAATGGACTTGTTATTTCTTTATTTAATCCCATATTTTTGGCAAAATATAATTGATACCTAATGACAAATTTATTTTAGTAAAACATAATACTAACATACCTGTAATAAAACTATATTTAACTTAAAATTATAGAATTTTATATCTAAAGCTGATGATGCTATCTCATATTCACATTTTTCCTTCCTATTTCTCAGAATCTTACAACAGAAAATAGAAGAGAGGGAAAATCTACTTTTGATGGTAATAATCGTCGCATAACATACCAAATGACAACAGGCATAGTTTTATGCTAAAAGTAGCAGAAACCAGGTGGCATGACTACAAAAGGAAGCAGAAAGACAATCGGTGTAGCTTACTTTAGAAAGAGGTATCAATATGTGTCTTGTAAAGGAAGGTGTTACTGACCTTCATTTAAATCCTCTTATTTCAGGAATTTTCCTTACTCTTGTTGGGATCTTATAAATCTAAAAGGTGGTACCAAGCAAATAATCATACAGATTAGCTATATTTGTAGGAAATGCTATGTAGAAATAAAAATCATATACACTGACACAAAAAAATACTAGAAAGGATTTAGCACAACAGATAATCTCATTTATTGTTATTGGTAATACAAAATGGCATAGTCATGTATTAGTCAGGGTTCACACACACAGGTTCCCCAACAGCACCCACACAAATGTTCTTTCACTTACAATGGGTATACATCCTAATAAATTTGTGAGAGGCTGAAAATACTACAAGTCAAAAGCACATGTACACACCTAACCTACTGAAGCCATTCAAATCCCTATGAATAGCAGAGAAGCACTAACAATAGTGTTTCACCTGTTGTACGTAGGGTAGCTATGAGTTGGACACTGAATCAATGGCACTTAGCAACAACAACCTACTCAACATCATATCTGAGCAATTGTGTACATGGTAGAGCATCCACATATGTCTACTCCTGTAATCATGTGGCCGACTGGGAGCTGTAGCTCTCTGTCTCTGTCTGGCTTCCTGGCAGAGTATGATATCACATATACTAGTAATTAGGCCAGGAAAAGATCAAAATTCAAAACACAAATTTGGGATATGATATCTCTCAAATGTATATCTCTTTCTCACCATCCTAAAGTCAAATATTTTTTACCAATTCGATGGAAAATATAATTGCTAAAGGAGCCCCAGCATCTTTGAAGAGCTCTGTGATTACTCTTCTCTATAGCCAGACCTCACAGTGTGGATAGCAGTCATTAAATTGGACAACCTAAATGCAATGAGAGCAATTGGACCCCAGGACTCCAAGGGTCAAATGACATGACTCCACCACAAAAGGCAATATAGTCATGGCCACCTTAACAGACAGTGTAGTCAAAGCAAAATCGGAGTGCTCTGACTCACCAGACCTAGAGTGTTGGCAAGAGCATTCTGTTGCTCCTAGAAATAAAATAGACAGAAGCCCATTGTGCTAATCAGCTTTCTATCACTATAATAAAATATCTGAGATAGACTTAGAAACAGTAAAGGGTTAATTTGGCCACAGATTTGAAGGCCAGTCCATGATTGGTTGAACCCATTTCTTTGTGCCTGGGCTGAGGCAGTATATCATGGCAGGAGTGTGTGGTAGAACTAAACATCCCACTCCACAGCCAGGAAGAAAAACAGGAAGAGGAAGAAATGAGGTCTTACAATCCCTTTAAAGTATGCCCCCTAAGGACCTCTCACTAGGTCCTACCACCCAAATTTTGTACCACTATTCAATAAATTCACTCTTGTTGTTGTTGTTAGGTGCTATCGAGTCGGTATCCGACTCATAGCAACCCTCATAGGGTTTTCAATGGCAGACTGTTCGGGGATTGCCTTGGGAGTGGATTGCCAGGTCCTTCTCCCATTTTTGCAGTGCTGGGAATTAAACTCGGGACTTCAGAGACTGCAGTGCAGCACTCTACCAACTGAGCTAAATCTCAGCCCAAATTCACCCTTAGGAATCAATCTTTACCACATAGACTTTTGGGATATATTTAAGATCCAAACAATAGCATCTATTAAATTATTACTTGATGTGTGTAAGCTGAAAACTTCTGGGTCAAGTGAATAGAACTCTTCCTCAAATAATAAAACCAAGAATTCATGGCTATTCAATCAATTCCTAGACTAGAGCCAGATTCTGAACCCAGAACCCCTTGAATGGAAAGGAGGATGATTCCTCTTGAGGAAGAACCCTATGAAAAATTAAGCTGCAAATCTCTCTCCCAGTTTTCCTCCAGAGATCACATAGACTCTTACCAGAAAACCTGTACATTACATCAAAGAAAATAATCAGCACTCTCAGGTACTTCTGTATACTAGCTCTGAACTGTCATTAATTACAGAAGATACATCACAGTACTGTAGCCCACCACATAAGAGAACAGATTTATGAAGGTCAAATGATCCATGAAATTTTAACTCAAATCTGTCTCACATTGGGTTGAGTGGGTCCCTGAATTCATCTAGTGACTATTTTCTCAGTGCCAGAATGCATAACTGGCCTAGACATACTTAACTGAGAAATACCCTGACCTGTATGATAAGAGCTAGTATGGTGGGAAACTCTTAGTAGAAGTGATTAGAACTTGCTCTGTTTAGGACAGTAGTAAGTCAAAAGTAATTCCACATTCCTAGACATTAGTGTGATCACCATGGTCTTGAAAGATGGAGAGGTGGAGATTTCCACCATATGTCCATTCAGCTCTTCTGTTTGTTATTTATAGAAGACAGATGGATCTCAAAGAATGATGTAGGAAACTTAACCAAATTGTGACTGAAATTACAACTGCTACACCAGATGGCATTTTCTTGCTTGAGCAAATTAACACATCTCCTGGTACCTAGCATACAGCTATGGATCCAGTAAAGGCTTTGGCACACTCCTGTCAATAAGATCCACAATAAATCGTTTCCTTTTGGCTTGCAAGGCTAGTAGTACATTCTTAACTACCCTATATGCTGTTGTTGTTAGGTGCCCTCAAGTTGGTATTCAACTCATAGAGACCCTACACACAACAGAAGAAACACTATCATCAGTGCTTCTCTGCTGTTCATAAGGTTTTCAATGGCAGATTGGTTTTTGGGAGTGAGTTGATGGGTCCATCTCTCAAGCCTAGAGCACCTGGTGTTCCCAGGCGGTCTCCCATCCAAGTACTAACCAGGCCCAACCCTGCTTAGTTTCCGAGATCTGACAGGATCGGGTGCCACAGGGCTATAGTTGCAGGCAACTATCCTATATACAGATATATAAACTCTCCAATCCTATGTCATAATTTAATTCTCAGTCAGAGAACTTGTCTTCCACAAGACAACATATTAGTCCATTATATTGATGACAGTATGCTGACTAGACCTTGTGAACAAGAAGTAGCGACAACTCTGGACTTATTAATAAGAATATTAGTGAGAACTAGGAAATAACTAAAATACAGAAGTCTTCTACCTCAGTAATTTGTCTGGGGTTCAGTGTCAGTCATGTCAAGATAAGCCTTCTAGGGGAAGAATAAGTTGTTGTATCTGACCCTTGTTACAACCAAGAAAGAAATAGAATCCTTAGTTGGATTATTTGAATTTTGGAAACAACATGTCCCTCATTAGGGTGGGTTACTATATCCTATTTGCCAAGTGTTTCTCTGCTGTTCATAGAGTTTTTCAATGGTGAGTTGTTTCAGGAGTGGTCTGCCAGGTCCTTCTCTCTAGCCTGCACCACCTGGTATTCCCAGGCAGTTTCCTATCCAATGAATAACACAATAGTGGTAGGCATGTCACAGTCAGGTTGTGTTTCATTCTGTTGTGCATATGGTTGATATGAGTTGGACTCAACTCGATAGCACTTGACAGCAACTAACAGCCACAACAATTTGCCACGTGGTTCAAAAACTTCCTATTTGAACGGGGCCTAGAAAAATAAAAAGTTCTTGTTATGATTTGTATGGTTTGATCATGTCCCCTAAAATTTCATGTGCTGGAGGCTTGAACCACAGGGTATTAGTGTTGGGGTGGTAGAATTGCCATAGGTAGTACCTATGGAAATTAATTAAACTAAGTAGTTACTGATATAATAACAGGATTAATACTGGTATTGTGGAGTGTGTTGTGTGTGGTAGAAATAAGTTAGTTCCAAAAATAAAGTGTTATTATAAAAAGAGCAAGCCTGGCTTATCCCAGCCTCTTGCTTCCTGTGAGACCACGTGATATCATCTTCAATTAGTACCACCATTTGGATATCATCTGACATGAAGCTCTTACCAGAACCAAGCAAATGCTGGCACTATGCTCTTGGATATCCAGAACTTTGAGCCAAATAAATCTATTTTTAAAAAATTACCTAGTCCTTTGTATTTTCCTATAGGAAATACAAGACAAAGTAAGACAATTTTGCAACAAGTCTAGGCTCCTGTCAGATCTGCTGTACTACTTGGTTCATACAATCCAGCAGACTCAATGGTGCTTGAAGTATCACTTGTAGATAGGAATGCTGTTTGAAGCCCTTAGCACTTAGTGACTTACAGGTAAGTCACAACTCAGGCCTTTAGGATTTTGGAGAAAGGCGTTGTAATTATCCATAGATAACTACATTTTTTGTGGTACTGAAGCACCGAACCTAGGGCCTCACGCATACTTTCCAAGTGTTCTGCCACAGGGTGTCACCCCCAGCCCCTTTTCTATTTTTGCATTTTAAGTCAGCGTCTCACTAAGTTACGCAGATGGCCTCTGGCCTTAAACTCACAATTCTCCTGCCCCCACGTCCCTTGTTGCTGGGATTGCAAGCCTGGACCACTGTGTCTAACCAGATAACTATTTTTTTGAGAAACAGTTCTTGGACTCCTGACAGGCTTGTGTAGAGACCGAAAGCCTACTATAAGCAACTGAGTTACCATGCAACCTGAGCTGCCCATTATGAATCGACTGTTCTGTTACCCATAAAGCTATACTCTTGGGTGTGCACAGCAATGTACTATCATCAAATGGAAGTGGTGTGGATTTGATGAGGCAGAGCAGATCCTGAAGGCAAGACTAAATTACATAAAGAAGTGATCAAAATGCTCATGATCCTCACTCCTGCTTCACTGTCTTCTCTGTTCTCATCTGCACCTATGGATTCATGGAAAAAGCCTTGTAATTATACGGAAGACGAAAAATACTCCAGCCTACGTTCCAGATAGTTTTTCATGATATATAAGTATCACCCAAAAGTGGGGAGCTGCAGCACTGTAGCTTCTCTCTGGGATGTTCATGAAGGACAGTGGTAATAAAAACCCCTCCCAGTAGGGAGAATTTTAGCTAGTGCATCTGGTCATGCACTTTTCTTAGAAGGAGAAATAGATATGCAATTACATGTCAATTCATGGTTTGTAGCCAATTGTTGTTGTTAGGTGCCTTCCAGTTGGTGTCCAACTCATAATAACCCTACATACAACAGGTAAAACACTATAGTCAGTGCTTCTTTGCTATTCATAGGGTTTTCAATGGCTGATTGTTTTTTGGGAGTGAGTTGCCGGGTCCTTCTCCCAAGCCTACAGCACCTTGTGTTCACAGGCAGTCTCCCATCCAAGTACTAACCAGGCCCAGCCCTGCTTAGCTTCTGAGATCTGATGGGATCATGTGCCACAGTGGTAGGGCTGTATGCACTTGTAACCAATAGTCTCACTAAATAGTCAGAAACATGGAAGGAAAATGATTGGAAAGTTGGTGGCAAAGAAATGTGAGGTAGAAGTGCATCAATGGACATTTATGGCTGTGCAAAGCTACATGAAGATATTTGTATCCTATGAAAATTCTTATTAGTAGAGAAAGATTTTAATAATCAGAGAGTATGAACTATTATTTTGATACCAAGTAGTCTTTTTCCCTGGCTGCCCTAGTCATTGTCCAATGGGCTAATGAATAAAGGCTCAAAGTAGCAGAGAGGAGGTTATGCATTGGTTCACCTACACAAACTTCCATGTAGTAAGGGATATCATGAGAAGAATAAACATCACTCAAGGATATTACCACTTCATATGGTGAAGCAATTATTACATTATTTTAATTAGATATGGAATAATTGTGTCATGTCATGTGTCATTCTGATCTTGCTATTGTCTTTGCTTGGAGGTTAAGAGTAGATTGAACAGATGCATATAATCATCACATTGACAAAAGTGTGGAATTACAATGGTTAATTTTATGTGACAAATTTAATAGTTTATTCTCAGAGCTGGGGTTTAGCTCAGTTGGTAGAGGGCTACTCTGCACTCTCTCAGGCCCGGGTTTGATTCCCATCACCACAAGTATAGGAGAAGAACATGGCAGCCCATTTAAAAAGCAATCCCAAAATGATCAGCCACTGAAAACCCTATGAATAGCAGAGGAGCACTAACAATAGTACTGGGCATGGCACAGTGTCTGGGAATGTTTCATTCTACAAAGGATGACTATAAGTCAGACCTGACTCCATGTCACCTAGCAACACAACTTTGTTTCCCAGATTGTAGGCAAACATTATTTCTGAATGGGTCTTTGAGGCTGTATTTTCAGAAGAGACTAGAAATTGATCTATTCACTAGTAAAGGAAGCATCACCATGTACTTCACTGAGGGCCTGAGTAGGATGAAAAAGCAGAAGAACACATTTGATTTTCTTGAGCTAAGACATACATCTTCTCTTACCCTTGAACATTGATGTTCCTGTTTCTTTACTCTTTAGACTTTCATTGGAACTTACACTATTTTCATTGGATCTATGAAAGTGTGAGCGTTCCCAGATCACCCACCTTGAAGGATATTCATGTAAGAAGAGACTAGGGACATAGTCTAAGCTAACTAAAATGATTTGAGTCCCTTAGTTGTGGTGCTACTTCCTTTAGTCTTTCATCCTTATCAAACAATGATCTCCATTTTAGGTAGCTGGAGCGATTTTATAAGCAGTGCATTTTAAAAGTAAGACACTTTATATTTTAAGACATTTTTAGTTTCACACCAAAAATTAGCAGAAAGAATACTCTCATATATTCTATTTTCTGTACTAGTAAAATTATCCAAAGAAACAAAGCAATAGAAGATATAGTTATAGATATATGGATACATAAAAGGAGATATATTAAGAGAGATTGTCTTGTTTGATGATTGAGCCCCACAATATAAACTGTCTGTAAGTTGGAGTCATAGGAAAGTCAATGGTGTAGCTCCAGTCTAAATCCCAAAGCCTAGAAAACAAAGATATGATGAAGATCTGGCAAAAACAAATATTGTCAAAAATGAAGGAAAGTACAATGAATTCAAATAAAATAATGGTAGCCTGTTAACAGTATACTGATTCAAAATATATGCTAGTAAACCTTGATAAATAACTATAAAAATGAAATTCAGTTTTAATTGTAGAAAGAAAAAGGGTAATACTAAAAATATAATGAACAGTTGAACAGAATGAACAATAATGCAATCAGGATTCAAAAATGAAAATAAAACAGGAAGTTTAGAAATTAAAAAACTGATAGGTATGGAAGATACCAAAGGAGAATCTCTAAGTATGTAATTAGAACTTATGCTGAAAAATGTAAATAAGTAAACAAGTACTATATATTTTCAAATCTACTGTGTTCCCTTTCAATAGATTTTCAAGGGCTAAAAAATCAGATGCAGATTAGAATCACATGTAGATTGGATTTGCAGTTGAGAGCTGCATTAGTATTTTAAATATATTTTAAGAAAATATTATTTAAAAGAGGACTGACTATATATTATAAGTGGTCACTATAACTCTGGGAAAAATAAGTCAAAATGATCACACTAATGTATTTGTTGTTGTTGTTAGGTCCCATTAAATAGTGTCCAACTCATAGTGACCCTCATAGGGATTTCAATGGCTATTTGAAAATTTCCTCAGATGCATATTGCTAGATCCTTCCCTCATTTTTTCAAAAATAATCCTTTATATTTGGGGATTCTAAATACAACCATAATAAAGTGATTTATAAGAGAAAAATAGATGGACCTTTTGCATTTCTATAGCAACATCAAAAGCAACAAGTCATTGAAGCAATATGCATAATTTTAAAGAAAAAAATTTCTATTTGGCCAAATCTTCACTAAAATACCAAAGCAACAGTCAGTCTTGAGTATACACATGCAAGAACACAGGAAACAATATTCTCATGAACTCTTTTAAAGGTATAGAATAGAGTCAACCACAAAATATCATATCTCTGCAAATCTAACCTGCACCTGAATCTAATCTGCACTCAGGTTAGGTGATCCCTTAAATAGAAAAAATGTTACTCCATGCTTCTAATTTGGTCCTTCCCTTCTTTGTCCATAGGGAGACTGAATAAAATTGCATGTTACCAGTGAGAACTTTCACACCTTCAAGAAGTCCCCCGGGGCTTTTGGCTTTTATACACAATTAATTAATTATTTTTTCACATGCTGAGTAAAACTTGGTTCACATCAAGGATATATTCAACTCTCCTGCTTGTCTCTTTTTCATTCCAAAGGAGGCCGACTTATGTGTACAACTGAGATGGGCAGTAGAGCTGTTTATGAGTGTACCCCTGTGCAAATTAGTCCTTATCTTGTGCAGAAGGTGAAAACAAGTGGGATTTCTCGCTTGATGCTATGAAAATAATGTGTGCAATCTCCTCTGAAACAAGCTCACGACTTAGTTGTTGAAACATGGGAGGTTCTTATTCCAATTTATCATATACCTTAATTAAGGAAAGAGGTGCCAGAAATCTAAAAGACTATCATACACAGCAAAATTCAAACATAAAATTTGGTGCACAGAGGAGAAGGAAATCCTCAAAGCAGCTGCAATTTTTGGAGTTGATGAAAGCAATGTTCTGCTATAGAGGAAACAAAAGGAGGCAATTAGTAAGCATGAGGTATCACAAAAGAAATTCACTCATCCGAAGAAAGGATGGTTCCCTGAAGTTGATGATGCAGTTTTCATATTTTTTTCATAAGAGGTGCAAAACTGGAACATTAGTGAATTAAGATCTACTTCAGGAGAAGGCAATAAAGGCCAGATCTTTAAACATCTCTCAAAGTCGTTTTAAACCCAATAAAAGGTGGTCTATACATCTCATGTGCCACATAACGCCAAAAGCTCCCAAAGATTTTGAACAAAAGTTATTGAATTTTCAGTGGTAGGTATATCACCAACCTAAGGAAGATGAGAAATACTCTGATGGGGAAAATTATCAATGTCAACTAAACTGCTATTTATCTTGATACACTACCAAGCTACATGCTGGAGAAGAAAAATTTAAAAGAACTACTTTTGCAAACCATGGGTTGTGAAAAGCTTTGCTTTACAGTGAGGTTGGCAGCAACTAAACCAGAGATGTTCTTTACCTAAACCAGAGACATTTCCAAAGGACATTGTAGTCAAGGCCTAGGAAAAAGGCTGGCTGGTGTAGAAGCTGATGTGGGAGTGGTTGAAAATAGTATGAGTTGTAGACATGGAGCCTTTTTAAATCAAAGGTCAATGCTTACCATTGATGTATACAAAGTGCATCATACTGATTCCATGAAGGACCAGCTCTGAAAGATGACAACTGAGCTTTTGTCATCCCAAATGGATCTATCCACTAATAAGCTATTTAGGGAAAGTTGAGGCAAAAATATTTCACCTGGATTGCTGACCCTACTGTGCATTAACAGAAACAGGAAAAATTGAATGTGCAGATCCTTCAGAACTTACACAATGGGTATCAGAGGCATTGAAAGCCACTCCAAATAGCTTCAATATTAAATCTTTCAAGAAAGGTGGTATAATTAATAGTTTTAATGGATGGAAACATGACATTTCATGGGAGAATGTAGAAGAAAAATATGATAGTGAAGTAATGGAGAGCACTGATAATGTTTTAGTTACAAGCATTGATGACAAGTGTGGTGAATAATAAATTATAATAATGTAAATAAATTACTGCATAGTATTGTTTTCACAATATAATTATTCTATAATTTTCCCCAAAACCTTCTCTCTATCATAAATCTAATCTGCCTCTAATCCACATGTGGTTTCTTTAGCCCAATAAACCTGTTGAACCCCCCACCACATGTCTGTCAGCTTGTCATAATGCAGATGCTTGCATGTTCTTATGCTGCTGAAAGTTATACCACTAGTATTTCAGATACCATCAGGGCCACCCATGGCGGACAGTTGTGAGTTGAGATTCCAGACTAAAACATACTAGGGAGAAGGATCCAAACAGTTAACCATTGAAAACCAAATGAATAGCAGAGAAGCACTGTTAAACACAGTGCTGAAAAATGAGGCCCTGTGCTGGAAGACATTCAAAAACCACCTGAGGAAGAGTTGCCTTCTCAAAATAGAGTTGACCTTAACGTTAGGAATGGAGTAAAGCCTGTTTGACCTACTTTTGCTGATGTAGCACAACTCAAAATGAGAAGAAACATAGTGGCTGCAACATTCAGTTCAAACATGAAAAGATTCCCTGCACAGCACAGTGTTGAGAAGTGTTTCATTCTGTTTTACATAGGGTCACTATTAGTTGGATCTCACTAAATGGCACCCAATAACAACAAAATTATTGAAAGGGTGCAGATTAGATTTTAGAATATATAGTAACTGAAAATATTTCCAAATGAATGTTAGTAAGCATCTGTTTAAGTGTGATCCTAATAAAAACAGCATTATAACATAAGAACTAGTAAAACTGAGACAATTTGGCCATTAAAGAAGGAAAACATAGAAATAGAAAATGCTGCTGAAAGTCAAAATAGAATTAACAAACATAAAAATTAATTAATAGAATTGTATTTTATATGAGTGTAATGTTAAACACAAAAAACACTGTGAAAGAACATAACCAACAAGAAATAGATGACAGAGAGGAGAAAGAGTAAAATGAGAAGGAAGATATATTTGAATTTCATTTTTATTTCTAATGAAACAACAAAAACAAAGACAAAAAGCAACTCTGTAGATAGTTACATTCTTACAAAGTGTATTCTTAAGTATATAATAAAAAGTTATGCACAAGAAGAAAATAAAATCCAAATATCAGGCAAAAATAGTAAAACAAAATGAATACAAATCAAAAAGTATGTAACAGTCTATTATAAAAATCTAGGTCTCAAAATACAAGAATGAACAAAGAGTAAACATAGCTCTTTATGATATTTTAAAAAATGCTCTAGACTCCGCAAACACTTTGCTTATTGAAGAAACATATCTAAAACATTGTGACCTAGAAATATTAAAAGGATCACTATCATATAAAATTTAAAGAATGATTTTGTGCTATCATAATTAAGTTCAAAATCAGGCAAAGTGGTGCTAAGTGAAACACAAAAAGGGGTTTAATAATGCTACATGGTACAATTAATTATGATCATACAGCCATTGTTAAAATCTGTTGTTGTTGTTGTTGTTGTTGTTGTTGTTGTTGTTGTTGTTAGGTCCCCTCCAGTTGGGTTCGATTCATATCAACGCTATGTACAACAGATAGAAACACTATCAGACACTGTGCTATGAGCAGCACAATTGTCACTGCTTGTCTGCTATTCTTATGGTTTTTGATAGCTGATTCTTTCGGTAGTGGGCTGCTGGGTTCTTGCTCCCAAGTTTAGAGCATCTGGTATTCCTATGCGGTTTCCCATTCAAGGACTAACCAGTGCCAACACTGCTTAACTTCCAAGATCAGACAGGATAGGACACCAGAGTGGTATGACTGAAGGTTGTGGTTATTGTTAGGTACCATTAAGTTTGTATCTGGCTCATAGTGACCCTACATACAACAGAAGAAACACTGTTGTTAGTGCTTTTTTGCCATTCATAGGGTTTTCAGTGACTTATTGTTTTATTAGGAGTGGGTTGCCAGGTCCTTCTCCCAAGTCTACAGCACCTAGTGCTCCCAGGCGGTCTCCCATCCAAGTACTAACCAGGCCTGACCCTGGTTAGCTTCCAAGATCTGAAGGGTTGGACATCACAGTGGTACAACTGCAGACTGAAGGCTAGATGCTACTTAATTTAACAACAATCTTCATAAAACAAAAACTACAGCAGATCCAAGAAGAAACTGACAGAATCACATCATTAGACAAAGACTCTAATTCTCCCAGCACATGACATATCAAGTGAACAAAAATACTATTATGAAAGATAATTCAATCTATATTGCCTTGGTCAGCTGCACTCATGAATAATCCTTCAATTCCACTGACATAAAACAGCAAATGATGGTTCTTCTTTGGGCTTGTTCTTCAAAAGTTGGAAAGAGATTTTGCTCAGAAATCTTACTCAGGGACCCAAAAGGCGGAGAAGCTGTGATTTCTAACACTGCTGCCTGTGCCTGATGGAAAATGAGTACTCTGGAGCCTATCCTTCTGCAATTGAATGAAACATCTCCTTTTGGTTACAGTATATTCCAGCAGCCTCTCTCATTCAAAAAGTTTGGCCAGAGAAATGCAATTCTACCCTGAGTCCAGAAGTGGAGCCAATCAGAAATAATTTAATCTAAATTATTTCAAAACCTATTTATTTCAGAAGAGACACAGACAAAATGTAGATACAGATTAATTGACCTTGGACTGGACCATAAAGTAAAAATAATGGCATTATGTGAACACAGTCCAAGAAACAGAAAGTTAAAATCATCATTTTTTTAATAAAAAGACTCTACCACTGGGAATTTTTTAAAATATCTTGAATTGTTGTAAAAAACAAACAAACAAAAAATGATTAAAATAAAGCCAGGCGCCATGGTGCATGCCTGTAATCCCAGGGACTAGGGAGGCAGAGGCAGAAGGATCGCAAGTTCGAGACCAGAGGAAGTCTGCATAATTTAGTGAGACCCAGTCTCAAAAAGTAAAAAAATGAGCTGAGGGTACAGTTCAGTGGTACAGCCTTGCAAAGCATGCAAGCACAAGGCCCAGTGTTCAACCTCCAGTACCGAAAAGAAAATTCATAAGTTATACATGAAACAATGCAGAGAAAATTCAATGTGAAATAATTGTTATGAAGTGTTAAAATTTAAAAAATATGAACATCTAACTTACAATGGGAAAAAACAAAAGGCAGAGATAAAATTTAATAATAAAAAGTCTGAATTGGAAAAATTAAATTGAACAACACAAGAATAAAGACTGGTTCTTTAAAAATATTCATTCATCGATTACACAATCTTATTAAGTAAAAATCAGAAAATAGAGGTGAGAAAGAACAAAAAATAACATTAAAAAAGGAATTGCTATAGAAACTGAGGGAACTTAAAAAATTCTAATAGAAATTAACTCTGTGCAGAAGGATTTAAAAGTCTACATAAAATGAATTTCTTTTTACAGTTCAAAATACATTAAAACATATTCTAAAAATAACAGAAGATCTAAGCAAACTAGTAAACGCTAGGGGTTGCATGTGCTACACAAGTGGTCTACCACTGAACTATATCCCCAGTCCTTGTTTTATTGAGATGGTGTCTTGCTGTACATCTCAGGATCCTTCTACTTTTACCTCCTGAGTGCTGGGATTATAGTAGTATTCTGTTAAATCTAGCTGATAAAATTTGTAAATAGCAAATTACAAAATATATAAGATCCAAATACTTTCACAGTATAATTTTAAGTAAACCACAAAATTAAAAGATAATCATAATGCATTTTAACTGTTTCAGAAGAAAGAAAAAAATTTCTTCAATAACATTTTTTGTTGGTTTTTTCTTTGTTTTGTTTTTCTTCACATTTCATGGATTATTACACTTCCTCAATGGAGTTTTTCAAAACCTAATATAAATTGAGATTATACTGTCTGACAATTCAAGTATTTTAGTTTTAGAAAAATAATTCCTATTTAGAGTAAAATGCAAACAATTTATCCATTTGATTGCTCAACAGTTTTACACCTCCCTTACAACTGTGTCTGCATCACATGGACACTGCTCAGTCCTGACTATGATTGTTACTGGCTGGGAACATACAGTGCCCTTGTTCTGGGAGCACAGGATGGGGAGAAAGATCAGTTGTAAACAGATCCTGACCGTTATCTACAGATATTGCAAAATAATTCAGTCTTTTCTTAAAATTCCTACTTACAGAATGACAAGACTTGGGTCTGATCTGAGAGCAAGTCATTTAGTTGGAAAAATATTTGCATTTTGACTCTTTAGAAATATTAGCATAACTGACAATTGCTCAAGTACAAACAAACTTTTTAACTTTCAAACTATACATTTTGTTTAAGATAAATCAAACTAAAATTGCCTATGGGTTATAATTCACTGCTATCATATTGGGAGGAAATTAGGTCAGCCTCTGTGTTCCCTTACCTCAAGTAACATCAATAGAGGTAGATTGTACGATAAAATCCATACACACTCTGATTCTCTGATATGAACACATAAAGTGGAGAGCAACAACATTAGAAACCATAGCAGATTCTCAAAAATTTGGAGTATGGTATATATACCACATTTTCCCTATAATTTTCACTTATGGTGATAATCTTAGCAAAAATTTGCTGGGAATGCTAGTTAAAAAAAGAAAGACACATGCTTACACTAAACTTGGTGGGGGTCATAAAAGATAATCCAATCATAATCTTTTCATGACATTTTTTGTAAATATCTGTTATATATGCTGACTCTAAATATAGCATCATGAAAATTAACATGTCCCTAAAGGTACCTGTGAATTTATTATGCTGGTTAGCATTATGGGAGCATGTATGGCTGAGCTGTATATTCTGAAATTTGTTCCCCTTCTTTCCTCTTAATTTTTTTTTCAGTACTTGTGGTTGATCCTAGCTCGTCACATATGCTTTGTAAGTACTCTACTACTGAGGGATCACCCCCAGCCCATTATTATTGTTATTATTATTATATTTACTATTTATTTTGAGACGAGGTCTTGCTAAATTACACAGGATGCCTCTGGAGTCAAACTTGCGCCCTCCTGTGCCCACCTCCTGAGTCACTGAGATTACAGGCATGAATCACATGCTTGGCCATCCTCTTCATTTTTTAAAAAGTTTAATAAAACTAATGTGTAGAACATTCTTAGAAATTACATGTAATATTGTCACCAAAGGCCAGTAAGAATTCCAAAAATTAGAATGGCCAGCATATCATTTATGAAAATCAATGAAAATTAAGACATTAAAATATTGGTAAGGAGATCTAGAGCACATTCGAATAAGAATAATCCACTGTAATCAAATGGAACCTATTCTACAAATGAAATGTGGTCCAAAATTAGAATACCTGCCAGGAGCCAGTGCCAGACTCCTCTAATCCCAGAGACTCAGGAGGCTGCAGCACAAGGATCACAAGTTTGAGTCTAGAGGCAGAATGCATAACTAAGCAAGATTTTGTCTGAAAATGTAAAAAAAAAAAAAAAAATAGATTGGAGAGTTTAGCTTAGTGATAGAGCACTTGCAAAGTGTATGAGAGGACCTGGGTTCAACCTAGCCGGAATGCAAGAAAGAAAAAGAATATCTATTAATATTAATATAAATTATAATATAAATTATATCTAAAGAAAAAAACTTATGAAACATGTCTATCAATGCTAAATAATCATTTAGTGAAAAATGTGATATCTCCATATTTTTCTTCATTAAATAACTTCTCTTTTTACATTGAGCACAATTCAGCAATTTAAATGCTTAATATGAATATAAAGGGAAATAAAAATCACAAAATTATACATACTAAAATGTGTCATATATCAAATGGTATAAATGAATAAATCAGGGTGATGCTTAAAAACAAAACTAAATAACCAAAGTGTGGCATTTGACTATGCTTGTTGCTTCAATACAGCACACTTTTTAAACAATATCAAAATTAGTAGCTCAAAGTCAGTTATACATGTGATTTTTAGCTTAAAAGATTTTTGCAAACAAATCTGAAATACCAACTTTGTTTTTGACAGTTGTGGAGTCAGAGATATTCAGAACAGGAAAATTCCATAATATAAGAGATTCCAGATATATACCTTACATGACTGGTCTTTAAGATTGTACAAGGTTATGTGCAAAAACTAAGTCTGTCTAAAGCTCCATATGAATGCAGGCTCAAGCTTCTGTTAGGTACACATTAGATACAGCATTTATTGCACAGCCAGGACAACACGACAAAAAAAAAAAATCTATGATGGGGCACACAAAAATAAGGAGTTCTTGATAAAATTAAAGGTGGATGGTTCTCCAGCATCTATTATAATTCCAACTCAGCATCATTCTTAAATAGGAAAACATTAAGCTACATTCACTTATATTAAAGAGCAACAAGAACTTCTACCAAAACTATTACTATATAATATCATTATCAATGTTCTAAACAATGCAATTAGCCAAGGAAAAGAAATAATGAGAACACATAAGATATTTAACTTCTCTTGCAAAGGAAGGGAATAAAATAACCACTTACATATAACTTTCCGGTTACCTAGGAAACCAAAGAAAGAAAACTTGAAAATTATCATAGACAAAAAGATAGTTTAGTAACTGTGCATGGTGGTAGAGGCCTGTAATCCCAGCGGCTCGGGAAGTGGAGGAAGGAAGATCCCAAGTTCGAGATCAAAGGCAGTCTGTGGAATTTAGTGAGACCCTATCTCAAAAAAAAAAAAAAAAAAGTAAAAAAACAGGCTGGGGGTGCAACTCAGTGGTCCAGAACTTGTAAAGCATGCAAGCATGAGGCCCTGGGTTCAACTCCCACTAGCGAAAAAAAAAAAAAAAAGATAGTTTAGTATAGATATAATACTCATAAACTTAAAAATTATGATAAACAAAAGGTTTAGTGAAGGACACAGATAAAACTGTACTATACAGAAAAAAGGAAACTTCCTATGTACACAATCACCAACCAGATGCAAGTAATTAAATAAATTAAATAGTAAAGTGAAATTATTAGATAGTAGATTGAATAATGAGGCCATTATTTATAACAGGAAAAGAATCATAAGTAAAATTCTCAACAAAAACTTTAAATACATTTATATAAAGGAAGGAAGAAAGGAAGGAAGGAAGAGTTTCTGAGAGACAAGAGAGCCCTTGACCAAACTGAAACTCATATATGTCCCTAGACAGAAAGTAAATCATGAAGATGCCACTTCTCCATACTAAAATCATTGCATTTAATGTGTTCCTAATAAAAATCCAGAATTATTGTTTTGAGAACTAAAAGCTACAAATTTAATTATAGAAGACATGGAAGAATAGATAGAAGAATGAGAGAAAATGAAAGAGAGAGAAATGAGAGAATTTCCCCTATAGACCAAAATATATATTTTAAGCTACAAAAAATAAATTGTACACTATTGACACATATGTAGATGATAGAGAAATGGAAAATAATGAAAAGTTCAATTGACTTAAAAATGTGATAATTATATTTATGATGAATGCCATTAATTTGATGCTGGGGTGAGAGACTTTTCAATTAATATCACTTGGAGAAATAGCTCTACAGACAAAAATGTTTAATGCATCAGGACACATTCTATATTAATCAAGTATTTAAATCTCAAAGCAGAAAAGTAAGTAAATTAAAATAACACTAAGGGAATATCAGGGAAAATTTAAAAATTTATTTCAGCATATAGAAAAAACACTCTAAATATAATAAAAATCCAGAAATTGTAACAGAAAAGACTGCATACATTAACTGCATTTAAAAAAGTTCTAATAGAAACACTTTAGAGCAAACACATCCAAAGATAACAGAAAAATAGAAAAATACTATAAATCCATTAGGAAAAATGCAAAGCATATGAACTGAGGACTTGTAGGAAAGATAACACAAATGCCTCTAAAAGTTGAAAGGGTAGCCTCATTCATAGTCTGATACATACAAATTAAAATGCTTTGGCTAGTTTTCACTTAAATGTCAAAGAACGATTTGAACTCACTGTCAAAAAAATACTTGAGTAATTAGAAAGTCTTCTCTGCAACAGTTGTGTTAATTGACATATTAACTCTAAGGAGAAATTAAGCAAAATACCTAAATTTTAAATCCAGTTTCTATTTTCCCCTTCAAGTCTATATCCAGAAATTAAATCATAATTATGTCTGTATCCATATGAAATTATATTGTTGTTAGTGCCGTGGAGTTGGTATCCGACTCATAGCAACCTGACCCTCCATACACCTACATACAATGGATGAAACACTACTGTCAGCATTTCTCTGTTATTCATAGGGTTTTCAGTGGCTGGTTGTTTTGGGGGAGTGGGTTGTCGGATCCTTCTTCCAAGCCTACAGCACCTGGTGTTCCCAGGCAGTCTCCCATCCAAGTACTAACCAGGCCCAACACTGCTTAGGTTCCAAAATCTGACAGAATCAGACGCCACAATGCTATCACTGCAGGCATGAAATTATACATGTTGGTAAGTATATGCAGTTATGAACAAATTTTTTACAAATAATTTCTGCCCTAATAAGGAACTTTGTGTCCATCATCATTGGTTGGGGTGCATGCCATAATGGTAATCATTAATATTCTGAGTGTTTTCCATTATATTATAGTAAAGAATGGGAATGACAATCAACATAATAATCATTAGGAATTTGAAATTAAAACCCCATCAAAATGCCATTATACATCTAATTGTTGTTGTTGCTGTTAGGTGCCATCAAGTCGCATCCAACTTATAGTGACCCTCATGGAGTTTTCAAAAGCTGGTTGTCTTGAGATTGTTCTGGGAGTGTATTGCCACATCCTTCTCTCATTTTTGCAGTGCTGGGGATTGAACAGCATCCTCCGCAGATGCAAGCAGCACTCTACAAACTTTGATCAAAAAGCAAAATACCAAGTTCTGGAAAAGATGCATAATAACTGGAACTCTCATACATTGCTGGCAAAATGAAAGATGATGCAGCCACTCTGGAAAACAGTTTGCAGTTCCTTACAAAATTAAACATACATGTACCACCAATTTAGGGGTCCCACTCCAAAATAAAATCCATATACAAATATTTACAAAGATTTTATTCATATTTGCCAAAACATGACACAAACCAAAACTCCTTCAATTGATGAATAAGTTAACTGTGGTACATCCAAGAAATGCAATATGATTGGATTTTTATTTTTGAAGGACTATGGATATACACAGGGGCTGGGATTTAGCTCAGTTGGTAGAGCACCACTCCGTAGTCTCTGAGGTCCTAAATTTGATTCCCAGCATGGCAAAAATGGGAGAAGGATGTGGCAATCCACTCCAGAGGCAATCCCAAAACAATCAGCGGTGGAAAACCCTATGAGGGTCGCTATGAGTTGGACGTGACTCGAGGGTACCTAACAACAACAATGGATATACCTATATTTTTAATGAAATGAAAAAATACTAATTTTCTCACACACACAAAAAATGTTCCTGTAGAGAAATAGACAGATCAAGTTCACAACACAGCAAAGTGCAGATGTTTATTAGTGGAAGGGATCCCCTCCTTTATCCTCTCTCATCACATGTGAAATGTACCTTCTTTTTTCACTGATGCCCCTAAAGTGCTGCATTTCCAGGATTCACATCTACCTTTTAGGTCACAGGAAAAAGAAAATTCAGGACATCTTCCCTTTGTTTTTCTTAAGCACTTTTTTTTTGAGGTGTCATTTATATATCATAAGATTTGCCCATTTAAATTATACAAATCAGTATTTCTGGTGAGCTTGTCAAGAATGTCCTTCAACCATTACTACAATCATTTTGGAACATTTGATTCACCCTAGAAAGATACGTCATGCTCCTTTCAATCAATCCTCATCACCAACTTTCTGTATCTGTAGATTTTCCCTTCCTAGACATTTCAAATAAATAGAATTATACAGTATGAAATCTATTGCCTTTGTCTTTTTTAACTTAGCAAAATGTTTTTGGTTTGATCCATGTTGTAATAATGTGCCACAGAAAGACATACAAAAGACCCAGAGGCCCATTTTGAGGTCAAGAACAACATAGCAAGCAGAATGATTAAGACAACAAAGAGTGAGAGTTAACAACAAATGAAATTGGGGCACTGAGCATGGGGTGGTGTTGATAAAGCCAGACACTTAAGGCAAATTTATTGAATTCTGAAATCCCCTAGAGACTTCCTATTATATAGAGTAAATACTTCTTGTAAAAAGGGAAGCCTCATAAAGCAGCTCACCATGTCATATGGAAATCCTGTACCATCCTTGTTATGACTAAGTCCAAGGTGGAGTTTATGCACGTACACACAAGAAAAGGAAAGAACTTAGTTACAGAGTCTTCCTGCTCATTTCATTTGAGAGCTTTAACTAATTTGGCTATCATCCGCAAAATTTCATATAAACAATACATATAAGCAACTAGTAATAATAGCAAAATATAACAAAATTCCCTTTTACATGCATAATTGAACATATTTTTAAAATTTCTGAGTGTTAGAAATTAAGAGGAAACTGGTAACCAGAGTTAATGAAAGCCTGAAGATTTACAGCAAAACAACAACAAAAACAACAACAA